>JAULSY010000080.1:4139-167435 GCA_030512305.1 Cercophora samala | reverse complement strand
TTAATAATAATTTTTCTATTATACCTCTCCGAAAAACTAATTATTATATAAAAAATAAAACTTTATAAAGTTAATATAATTATTCTTATAATAACAGTATATATATTTTTAATTATAAAAAAATTATATTTTAATATTATTATCGGTAAATTTAATTAGTTTTTACTAATATAATTTATTAAAGTAATAATATTTCTCCGGCTTTAAATTAAATCAGAACTTTATTTTAGTATCTTTTTTATATAATATAACTATATCCTATAGGATATTAAAACTAATTAAACTCTATAATATATAAGTCTTAAAAAAAGTAAATATAAGGCGGTTATATTTAAATATAAAAAATCAAATACAGTCAAATATATATTAGTAATAGTATTACAGGGACTTATCTTTTTAATTAAGACGGAGTATTTAAACTTTTTAATACTTTCGGACTTCTTTTTTAATTAATCTTTATTTTTCGGCGTAAAGATTTTTACAGTATATAATTAAATTCCTATTTTACTATTCCCGTAAAGTTATAAACTTATTTTTTATTTTAAAACTCTTTTTACTTTTTTATTAAAAAAGATTATTATAATTATAAGTTACATATAAATATTAAACCGCGGAAGAAATCGTTAACAATATTATATATATTAAAACTAAAATAATTACTTTAACTATTTATATTACTATTATTAAGCTAATAATAATTATTATACATATTAAAGTCTTTTTAACCAGTATACTTTATTTTTTAAATAACGGTATATAATTTATTTATATAAAAAGGTAAATATATCAGACTAAAAAAAAGGCCTCTATATATATACTAATCTAATATAATTCCTTAATTTTAAAGTCGTAAATTATAAGCAAATATAAATATTTAATACAGAAATTTAAAAGTTTAAAGCATTTATTAAATATAATTACTATTTTTATCTTTCCCGGTATACCTTTTACAAATATACTTTTAAAAAAAGGTAAATTAAAAATACTTTCCTTTTACTATAAATAAATTATCTCTTCTTTTAATAATTATATATTAAATAAATCTTTTATAATTTTATAATCTTTAAAAGCCTTTATAATAATAAAAATAGTTAATATTAAAAGTATAGGGTTATAAATAAATAATATCGGTCTTAGTCTTTTATAAAGTAAATACTTAAGCCTATAAAACTTAATTAAAAGGATTATTTCCGTTAATAAAGCCAGGTAATTAATCTCTTACTTTTTATTAAAGGTATTTATTATACCTTTCATATCTTAAATTAATTAAACAGTAAACTTTATATTATTATATTTATTAAAAAAGACTTTAAAAGTTATATTTTAAAATATTTCTTCGTTAACTTATACGATTATATAATAATATAAATATTTAATAATATTTACTTTATAATATAAATTACAATTAGATTTTACCCGGTAAATAAACTCGATATATTTACCGACGTATATAAAGGAATATATAATTATAAATAAATCTACCTAATTATATACCTTCGTTATTAACTTATCATACACTACCTAATCGTTTCCCTATAATTACCTCTTTAAATAAACAAAGTGGTTTTTAATATCGAATTTTCTTAACCGCTTATTTTTTACTATTTCCTTACCCTTTATTTTAAGTATTTCAGGTAATTTATATTTAATAAACTACTATTAAACTAATTAATTTAACCGATTAAAGAAATAATATATTTATATATATTTATAACCGAGAGTATAGTATTTCTAGGAATAATATTATTTTTACGACGCTAGCTTACTATAAATTATTTCTAATATATTATAATAGTCCTTTCCGCTAAATTTAAATTATTTTTTACGTTATTAATATTAAATATAATATCTTTTATAAAGTCCTTTAAAATCTTAAAGTTATAAAAGCTTATATTAAAATAATTTTCGGTATATTTAAAATAAATATTAAAAGTAAATAATTAATAAAAATTTAAAGACTTTATTAGTTTTATAAATTAACTATATACTAATAACCTCTTATAACTTTATTTATAATCTTTTTATAAACTATAGAACCGTTTATTCCCTTTATATAATTTTTTAAACCCTTATTTTTTCCCCGGTAAAAGAACTTTTAAAGGCTCTTTTTTTTCGGTATTATAAAAGGTATAGTAAAAAGTTAATTAAATAAAAATATAAGGCTAATAATAATAAAGTATATAAAAAAAGGTTTTATAATAATAATAAATAAAGTAATAAAAATATAAAGAAATAAAAGAAAAGAGTCGTATAGTAAGTAATAAAATAAATAAAATAGCTTTTTTATATAATTAAAATTAAAAAAAAAAAAGTTATATAGTAAATAAATAAAGAGTAATAAATTTTATTATATTAAAATAATTATTATAATTTAAAGTCTCTTTAAATAAAAAATAATATATTAATAAACTTATTTTTTAAAAAGAAAAATTATATAATAAATAAGTAAAGAGTAACGGATTTTATTTAATTAAAATAATTATTACGATTTAAAGTCTTTTAAAATAAAGAGTAAATATATTAGTAAGTTTATTTCTTAATCTCCGTTTTAATAAAGGAGTTATTTAAAGGTCTTAAAATATAACCCTCCCTATCTAGCCTTATTTTTATCTTTATAAGTAAAGGAGGTTTTAAATTTAAATATACAGGTATTACGTAAAGTTATTATTTTTAGAGAATAGCAAGCGTAAGGTAAGCGTAGGGTAAGCGGTGGTAAGTTAAAGGTAAGCCGAGGGTAAAGCGAGCCTGATTTTAAGCTAACTATTCTTAGACGAAATAAAAAAGTTTTTAGAGACCGACTACCTAGGTAATCCTCTATGTCAGTCGTAATGCTCGTCTCCTTGTACAACTCATGGTGTCCATGCCTGCCGCCCTTCCACTTCCTTCGCGTTCTGGAGTATTACGACGGTATTCTCATATTAACCTCAAACAGAGTGGGGGCATTTGATGAGGTACCTATTCAAAAGTAGGATCCAGTTGGCAATTCACTACGACAATCTCAACGTACCGCAGCGCAGGAAGATCTGGCGAAACTTCTTGACTCGACTGAAGGAGATTGACCCCAAAAGCATCGACTCTGAGGACATTTACGACAATCTGGACGATTTTGCCAAAATGGACTTGAACGGCTACGCTATCCGGAATGCCATCACCACGGCAAGGCAGCTGGCAAAGCACAAGAACGAAGTGGTGAGCAGCTCGCATCTGCAGTATGCCATTGAGGTTGCCTCGAACTTTGATGATTACATCAAGAATGTAAGAGAGGGGCTGACGGATGAAGAGTTGGCGAGAGATGGAGGTTATCGTTGATTTCTTTTCCTATCGACCCCTTGATTTGTATGCGATGTTTTTCTTCTATATAGACGGGGTATTTTGGACAAGTAGACATGACATTGTCATCTCAGCTGCCCTGTCACCTACCAAAACCTGCCACAGTGGTGTTTCCAGACTGCTTGTTTGTTGTCCCATAGTTGACCGCCGCGTCAGGATTGGGGACAAGGGCATCCGCACTAGGTGTCGCCTCGCCACTTCCACCTCGTACTGGAATGACACCGACCGTCCGGTCCATTCTTCTCCTCCATGGACGGTAAACCAACACCGAGCCAATGCCCACAACGAGGAAAAGACCGCAAATGCTGGCTCCAATAATCTCGTAGTGGTCACCGATGGCACCGACACCCTCCCAGAAGCTTCCATCTGGTTCAGCAACATGGTCAATCAAGGACAGCCACTGGATCACACCGATAAAGGCCGAGACAAAGACGGTGATGCTGGTGAGCACAATGGAGTAGTAGAGAATGGCGACAATGTCCCTGGAGAAAGCCTTGTTCGTGTACAGGGCCATCATGAGAGCGCCATCTGTTGTGTCGACCATGCACATGCCGGCTGGAAAGAAGGCGAGTCAGTAAAGTCCCTTGAACCTTGGTTTTTGCCTTCATACCTGTGAACAAGAGGGGAAAGATCAAAATGACCCAAATGCTCGTCCCCTTGGCTGCCTGGATACTGGCAATTCCCAGAATAGCAATCTCGGAACTGGTATCAAAGCCAAGCCCAAAGAGCATCCCCAAAGGCAGCATCTTCCACGGCCGGTCCACAGCCTTGAAAACACCCCTGAAAACATTGGACAAGAATCCCATCCCTTCCAGCCCCATCTGGTCGCCAATGGGATCAGCGTTGGCCTCAGCATCCGAGTCATAGTCCGGAGCCAGTCTTGCTGCTCTCTGTTCAGCCAGAACCTGCCTCAGCCTCTGAACCAAGCGGTAGAGAATCCATCCGTTGGCGATGCAGAGAATCAATAGGAACGTGCCCGACACACTCGTCCCGATGATGCCACCAATGCGCTCAAAGTCGTCAAATCTGTCCCTCACAGCACCAGCTGTGGCCGCGAGGGCAATGCAGGTGACAATGACGATGGTGGAGTGCCCCAAGCTGAAGAAGGTTCCCACGGCAACGGGGCGTTGACCAGAGGCAATCAGCCTCCGGGTCATGAGGTCAATGGCGCTGATGTGATCGGCATCGAGGGCATGGCGAAGGCCGAGGGTGTAGGACAAAACGGCGGGCGAGATGAGCTTAGGGAAATAGTGCAGGACGACAGCTACACCGGCCCAGACCAGCAGGTTGATGACCACGAGGATGCTGATGAGTCGGACGGCAGGGAAGGGAATGGCCTTTAGGGGACCCTTCTCATAGACGCTCCGGGGCGAGAAGGAAGGCCAGGATGTCGGCATCTTGACCGGGCGGGTGTCGTGCGCGTTGAGACAAAAGAGGCGAAAGTTATTTTACTGGGATGAGAGGATACATCGGAAAGTCTAGGTATATTTTATGATGATTCATAAACTACCGACATCGCAGCTTCAGAAGAGGCTGTCCGGAAGCTTTGTTAGCTTCCCCTCCCAAGACTCGTTCCAAGGCATGGCGTTCTCCACAAGGCGGGAGGAGGTGCACAATCGATAAGCTAATATCGACTTGACAAGCGGTTGGTTAGCCATCAGTATTTGTCATGGACGTTATTGGGTGGGTAGCTGTGCAATGATTATGGGACTTCGGAAGCAAGCGATGGTGAAGTGCAGTGAATGGCGGGGGGTTTTGCACTTTTCGTCCGGCGGCTCGCATCGGCAGACGCCGGGTCCCCCACTCGGCGCGGGGACGACAAGGCCCGGATCCACTGTGAGTGGGGGGTCCGATGCCTGGAGGGTTCAGGGATGCAACTTAGCAACCTCTAGGACCGGCAGTTGTCTTGTTAGTGTTGACTTATCACCTGGTCAACTTTACACCTCGAGAACAAGGAAATGATACGTCATTTGCATGTGTGGTCGTATCCTACTGACAAATCCAACATCTATCCTAAATACCCGTGGACCTATCCTCAACACCCGCCCCTCACCGCGTTTTCGAGACTTCCAGCGGACCGCCCGGCTTGTTGGCAGATATCGCAATGTAACGCCACCTCCCGAGCCCTCGATATGTTTCCACCGCAGCGATCGTGTTGATAAAGTGCCGCTCCAGTCCAAAAAGCCGAACAATCAGGTACGGTATGATGGCCAGCACAAAGAAGAGCCGTGTCATGGGCTTGACATTGGGCGTCAGATCGTGGACCACGACATTCTCGAACCCCGCATCCTCGACCATTTTCTTGAACACGCCGGGGTGCGATATGTCGTATGTTGGCATGGCGGCATACTGATTGATCTTTCGCATCGAAACCGCCATGTCTTCTGGCGAGTCAGCCGTTAGGTCGTGGTCATACTCAAACTGGGCCAGTCGGCCCCCCGGGCGGAGGATACGGTAGAACCCAGCCAGCACAGCCTTGGGATCCGTGGCGTGGACAAAGGTCTCCATGGTATACACCCCGTCAAACGACTCATCCGCCAGTGTCTCCAGATGGTGATAGTCCATTTTCTGGACTGTGATAGAGCCCTCAGGCAGCCCTGAACGAGCAATGTTGCGCTTAGCCTTGGCGATGTGGTGGTCAACGACATCGATACCCGAAACTCGCAAGCCATGCTTTTTTGCCATGTGGAGTGCGACATGACCAACGCCGCAGCCCGCATCGAGAACCTCGGCGCCGCGGGGTAGGGCCAGTAGCTCAGCCAACTTGTCTTCCATCGCCCTCAGGGGCTTTGATAGCGGAAAGGGCCAGTATGTGTCATGCTTCCAGTATCCAAAATGGCGGGTGCCTCCCAGTAGCAGGCGATACCCGATACGGGACTCGAGCGAGTAGTAGTAGGATTGCAGGTCGGTGTTGGCGTTGACCAGCGGCGTGGTCTCGGAATCGGTCGCCATGTTGGATGCCGTCGCAAGGCCAGGGGATTTCGTGTGTGTGGTGAGTGAATGTTTGCAAAGAAACATCAAGAAAAAATGAGAAAAGCTGTCCAAGTCGCCAGCACGAGAGGTGCTGCTGCCAAGCTTCGCTGGCGCGCGTCCTGCGCCGTCAAGGGACTCCCAAGCGCAGCCAATCGTCGATCGTTTAACTTGTTACGGACAAGCGCTTGGCCAGAAGACGACCTGCATTTCTGAAAATAACTTTGCATGTATTGGCAGCTTCGGCGGCCTTGATCATTCCCTTTGGCGCCTCAGCGCCTATCACACCCAAGCAACAAAATCACCAACAAATCGCGGTATGCCACACTGGGAGCGAGGTGCATAGTGGCGTTCAGGATCTAGTCATGAAGTTCCCAACTGTTTCAGCACTCAGTTCAGGCCGAACACGAACGGCAAGATTGAGATGGGGAGTGGATTTCACTGCTTTTCTATCCCGAGATTTCATTTTCTCCCTCTCTTATTAGACAACCGGATTGTTTCAGTGTCGAAATCATCTGTAATAAATCTCATTCTTGCTAAAGTCTCATGGCTGAAAACTCCATCTTGACCAACAGCACCTACCTCTCCGAGCTTCGCTATGGCTGGATACCATCTGGTCAGGATCGCGGGACTCTGGATATTCTGTGGTCCTGCCTGATCACTGTGACCCTCTGCTGCTGGGTTGCAACACATCCCAACGCCGGCTCCCCCAAGGACAAATTCTACCATCCCTTTATTGATAGAGCTCACCTGGCTATGGTGGGCTTGCTAGGTCCAGAGTTCCTGTTAGCTATTGCGCTGGGACAGTTTTCAAGTGCAAGACGGAGCGTTAACGTACGCTTCTACTCACTACCGAACCTGTTATTGAAGATAAGATGTTGACGCGATGCGCAGAAATTCAAGACAGACCAGGTCACCAAAGGTGTCAAATGGACCTACACATACGCCTTTTTCGCGGACATGGGAGGCATGTTTCTCACAAGCCCCGACTACCCGGATGGATTTCCCATCAACGCGGAGCAACTCCACTATCTCGTCAAGTACGGCCATGTTGACTTTCCCGATATGGAGCAAATGAACATTGGCGAGAGGAATGCTTCTGATAATCTGTCACGGTATGTGCCTGCTTTGGTCTTCAACACAATCTTAACAACAGTTCATATGTTCCAAGACTAACACTTGCGGGTCCAGCTTCCTGACTCTGTGGCAAGCCCTTTGGTTTTCCGTCATAGAGATCCAACGTATTGCGCATGGGCTCCCGATGACAACACTCGAGCTTACCGCCTTGTCGTATGTATACATCCTGGTGGGATGTCAGATCTGCTGGTTCAAGAAGCCTTCCATCTCAGTCCCACGGACCATTCGAACAAAAGACAATACAAAAATCCAGGAAATTCGAATGTGGGCTAGGAAGCATGTACGTGTACAGAGATACTCGGTTGGGCAATGCTCACTGTGTTACCACATGCTAACAAACTAATTCCCAGACGCATCATGACATTCCCGAAGACCCCCAAGCATGGTACCGGACACCTGTGGATTTTATCAGCGGGCCAAGATGGCAAATCGGAGTTCACTGGGCATACTATACCCGGTGGCTGGAAATCTTCTGTGTTCCACTTTACAGTCGCCCCATCAAGTCGAAGCTCTGGGACCGATTTCCGTCCGACGAGTGGTTGCCCGCCGAGAAGGGTGCAATACTTTTGTTCTTCTCTGTCATGCCCGTGGGATTCACCATCTGGTTCTTTGCCGGATGGAACTTTTTCTTTGCAACCTCTATCGAACAGATTCTTTGGAGGGTGTGCGCCAGCTATCACGCCATCTTCGGGGTCTACGGTTATACATACTATTATACTGAAATCTTCAAGTGGCACAAGGCGAAGGCTGCTGCCGACAAGCGCTGCGAATATGTGGAAGCTTTGCCGTCACAAACAGAACACACGGTGGTTTTAACGGAAAAGACAGCTGATTCGGCAAAGAACCTGTCCACCGTGACGACTTTCGATATTCCCCCGGACAGTAAGGCTGTCACCAAACTCCACAACGGCGACATTGAATCCCAGTCAAAGCCTATCACCAATTCGCCGCCAGATGGATATCCTGCACCATACACATTGCAGTGGCTTCCACCCATGACTGTCGACGGCATTCTTGGCTTCCTACGGAACAACTCGGCAAACCAGGATCCCCAGATGCGGCTATCTTTGCGTGTTCTTATTCCGGTCTCGGTTATATGTGGGCTGTACATACTGTGTCGTTTGGCCATCTGGAACGAGAATTTCATTGCCATGAGGGTCCAGCCGGCTGGGGTTTATGTGACTGTGAATCGATACATGCCATTTTGGGGCGATGGGTGATTTCTGATTTCTGATTTCAGTGGAAGCATTGGTGTTTTGGCGTTTGCGACTTTTTGTAAAGCATTTGGGGGTAATCTGATGCACATGCATAATGATGGCTGGGTGAGGATCTACCTATATAATGGCATGATATGAATTTCTTTCCAAGGTAACTAGGAGCCATAGAGATGAGATCACAAGATAGTCTACACACGTGGTTAGGAACCCTGGAATCCTGTGTGTTCCATTTTGAAGTTAGCTCTGGTCTCAGTTTCCATTCGACCACTGGTTGCCAGCTGAGAAGGGCTTAGCATTAATGGCATAGTTACGCTATATAATGGCAATTTTTGTTTCTTGGGTGTCGCTGAAGAATCCCTCTAAAGTTCCATCGAGAGCAACCTCCAACAGCCCGACTCGAGTGTAAGTATTTGGAGTGGATTGCACCTGTCGTAGAACAAGGGACTTGATGCTGATGCTAGTGTCCACGCCACCATTATGACCGACTGAAAAGAGGTGATAACATTCTTTTCCGTCTATTTCAGGGTATTCGCGAGTCTCCGTTTCAATGTCCGGAAGCATATCGCCAAGGTACTGGTTGTTGCGGCCTGGGCGGTTATCGGTCACTCGCGGCATTTTCTTGCTCCAACGACTCTTGCAATGCCAGTTCATGGTCGCTTTGACAGGTACCAGGAATCCAATAAGCGTAACGTGACCGGACCGAACTGGACCAAAGCGATTCGCGGTTGATGGTTCGGTTTCGCACTCTACAATGCGGGCGTGAAAGTCAAGGCGATCCAAGATAAAGTCGACTGCGCCCGTAATGGAAGCCCACGACCAGGTTGGGGCGTAAAACTCTGGATGTCTTTTGGAACAAGAGACGGGGATGCTCGTGTCGAATTCGTGGCTTCTCATCCACAGTAGTTGTTGAGGAAGACCCCGCCGCCATAGGCCAGCACAAAAGGTGTCCTTTTCCGAAAGCTCCCAGCCGGTAGCAATGCCTGATAGAGCAGGAAGACGATCCGAGATATATGTCAGCTCGCGTTGCGTGTATGCCAACACCATGCGGCACCACACT
The DNA here is from genome assembly GCA_030512305.1 of Cercophora samala. NCBI lineage: Eukaryota > Fungi > Ascomycota > Sordariomycetes > Sordariales > Lasiosphaeriaceae > Cercophora > Cercophora samala. Next base: position 157,724 of record JAULSY010000080.1, on the reverse strand, counting down.
TCGTTCTTTTCGTCCTGTGTGCTTGAGAGATCGGATGCCAGGATGGTTGAGGAAGGGGGAGAACACTCGCAAGCATTGCAGGTTCCGCACCGCCACTGTAGCTCGTCCTGCGTGTAATACAAGATACGCCTAGCCAACTTCTCCTCTTGATAGGTCCACGCACGCGTCTCAAGGGGCTGCCCTATGCCCGTCATCCAGCCATGCAAACTCTGTGCGGCCCGCGTCATCCTGCGGCTGTCCGCGTAACTCCTTCTCGTTCGTCTTGCGTAAGCAGTACTCTTTCCACCTTGTTGGCCACTACACTCAATAGACAGAACGCCCTCAGAGCTAGCGGCACGAGAGCCCAGGAAGCAACCGCCATCGCCATCGGCCGCACCGCTAGCTGCGACAACGAAGAAAGCATCTGAATATACGGTCGTCATTTTGGATGCCTCGACAGCCCAGTCCTGGGCATCACCCTGGATAATACAGAGAGAATCGATCCATAGGTACCGTATACCCAGGCGGCGAGTAATAGTAACGGCGTCTTTGAATGTCTTGCTCAGCTTATTCCAAGGAATTTCGGTTTGGAACTCGTGAAGGGTGTCGGCTGTCATTTTGATAGTTTTCGCAGCTTTCTCCGGTGGTCCCCAGCAATGGCTTAGGGCAACATATCGTGCCGACTCGTTCTGCGGAATATGAAGGCGAAGTCGAAGTGGTTGCTCCGCTGTTCCGATATCGATGACTCGCGTGGGCAGCAGTTGTGGTTTGGCACCCTCTTCCCGACATATTTCGTGGGTATTGATGCAGTCGTTGATCCAGCTTTCGGCCAAGGCAAAACAATCATCTGACGAAGAATCGATCGAGACTTCGGTAGACGGTCCAATCCAAGAGTATGAGGTTGGGCAATCGGCGTGACAGTATATGTCGAGCAGTTTGCGGCTACCTTCGTGGTCGAGGTAGATCACCTCCAATGGTTGTCCATCGTCTTGCAGCAAGTCAACTCGGCCATCTTCCCCACTCAAATTTGGTATCGCGTGCTCCAGAGCTTTCCAGAGTAATATGCACGAAGCGCAGCCATCTTTAACAGAGCGAGTCAGATCTTCGATTTCGAAACTTATCCTGTCGGTGTCTGAGGTGTTTAGGCCGAAACACACCTCGCAGGTCGACGCAGACATCCAAAGCTGGTTGATTTGTTGGTAAATGGCGCTGGGCAGATGGAGCGGATACTAGCGTCAGGGTAGAAGTTACGCAAATCGATGCCGAGACTTGTGGACTCATTAAATGGAGGGACGTGTAGAGTTCAAGGTTTATTCTTGAGGCATTATTCTAGGATTCTATGGGGTTAGGTAGGCCAGGCACAACCGAGGGAATAGGAAGATCACGTGTGACGTGGGACGGTCCACTGGACATTTCTTTCAGCCACAGGCAACTTTCGATGTTCTCACAGCAACATTCCGCGAGACAATACAAGATGGACTTCCTGTGCTTACACGATAACTTCCACAGGCGTCAGGTCGGAAGATCGCTTAGACAAAGATCTATCCGACTCGGTTCACTCGTTACGGTACTCATCACCATCCGGCAAATCACAGCTTCACAGGCCTACCCAGCCGCGCCTCTCATATTCAACGCAGATCTGCCTGAATATCCCCACCTATGGCCTCGCGCCAAAGATTCCCCGAGGGTGGGAACTCACTCAACCTCCCAGCTCGCCAAGCATATCTATTATTTCTCGGATGCCGGCAAGTGTTGCTATAGGGGCTCATTTATCTGCACTCTATCACTGATCGAGAACCCAGTCAACCCATGGCTTCATGGCTTTGTCAACATGGCCGACTCCCTCTTTATAACGAGAGCCTCCCTTTGATTGATGCAGGTGCTACGACTCTTTCTTCAACCCATGCCTTTCCGTAACTTGGACACTCACCCACGATGAAGTCTCTGCTCTTAGCACTTCCGGGCTTGGCCCACGCCGCTCTCCGCTTTGGATGTTCGACCTTGACCATCGAGCGTCTCGACCCAGTCGTGGAGCCTGGGAACAACCCCTCTGCTCATGTTCATCAGGTCGTCGGAGGAAATGCGTTCAATGCTACCGTTGACACTTCGGTAGATGTTGGAAACCGCGCGACCTGCACCACCTGCGTCTTTACCGAAGACAAATCCAACTACTGGACCGCTACGCTCTATTTCCGTGCCCGCAATGGATCATATCATAAGGTTCCTCAGTACCCGAATGCTGTCTTCCACGACGGACAAGTCGGTGGCATGACCATCTACTACACGCAACAGGACTTTTGGGACAACGGGAACCAGAAGATCACAAGCTTTCCCCCAGGCTTCCGAATGACCGTTGGCAGCCCTACCACCGAGACTCTGGAGCAAGCCCAGCAATATCGAGGGTTGAGATACACCTGTCTGCAAGATATTCTCACCCGTGGTCGTGAGACATATGACTTTCCCAAGGAGCCATGCCCCGCTGGAATAATGGCCATCCATCACTTCCCCGCGTAGGTCCCATTCTGATTCATTGCAACTTTCGTGAGGACATTGACTAATTTGATCTTTTTTCAGATGCTGGGACGGCAAGAATCTGGACTCTCCCGACCATCAGTCTCACATGTTCCTCACCGGCCACGGCGGATTCCGAGTTGCGGATCCTTGCCCGGCTTCTCACCCCGTCCGCATGCCCCAGGTTGCGTACGAGACCATGTGGGACACTTCGGTGTTCAATGACAAGGAGCTTTGGCCCGAGGATGGTTCCCAGCCGTTTATCTGGTCCACTGGTGACACAAAGGGGTACTCCACCCACGCCGACTACTTGTTTGGCTGGGAGGGTGACTCGCTTCAGCGGGCCATGGACTCCAACTGCATGTTCCAGCGGTGCTCTCTGGGCAAGTATCCCGAGGGTGTGCTCAAGGTCCAGACGCCCGAGGAGCAGAATGCTTGCAAGATCGAGACGACGGTCAAGGAGCCAGTTGATGGGTGTAAGTTTGCATTTCAACGTACTGCTGACGATGCCAAAAGCTAATAAACGGTTTCATTAGGGCTTGATTACCTTCCCGGTAAGCCGGAGACTGCTCTGCGTCGCTAAGTGAAGATGCTTGGTACCTGGTATCTAGACTGCTGCGTTGGAAGATGGCACCAAAGATTCGAATGGTTCACACTTTTGGAAGTAGACCTGGCATCAAGACATATACAAGGGTTTATTATCATATATCGCCATTAAACAATGAAATCTAGTGCAATACACATTACCACATTACCCCATTACTCCTTTTCACCATCTTTTTGTACCCAGCACACTCTCCACCCCAAGCCCGGATGCTCTGCCGAAGACACTGGCACTCTCAACCGGTAACCGACATCCTTCCCAGCTTAATACCACCGGCAGAACTCTTGGCGCGCGGGTGGGATATTGACCATGTTGAACCCCATAGGCCAGAATGGACGATCAGTCTGCGAAATTAATGGAGGCACTTTAGACTACCTTATACTTGGCTAAAAACACCAACGTGGTCTCAGACCTCTTTCTGAAAGTCTGCTCGGAAGGCCCACAAATACCTGGAAGTGGCATATGCGGCTTGTGGGCCCTGTAGAGCCACACTTGGCTCTAGGGTGAAGAAAAAGAGGTCTGAGGTCTGAGACTAGATATGGGTGAAGAAGGCAGTCAGATGGGCCGATTACCTGGAGAAGGGTCGACTTATGCGATTCAAGGACTTGTGGGGAAGTGGGCTCGGTTTGTAGGGGGGTGGGCTCAGCCTCAAGAAATCATGGCATGGCCGAAAACAAACCAAGCCAAACTTTGATCTTTGCCACCAACTATACTCTACCCAACAAACTATTTTCTGACTACCTGGTACCTAGTAGTACAAGGTGCCCATCCTGACCCTCTCCCCCGTCTACTCAGCGTCCTCGTCCTCATCCTCACTATTCATCGTCGTCTGAGGAAAGGTCCGAAATCTCGGATTCGTCGTCCGACACTTGATCCTCGATAACCTCGCCCTCGTCATCCCAGTCCGCACCCTCACTCAATGCGACATTTCTGCCAGTCAAGACATCGAACGCTCGCATTTCAATACGTGGAAGCGCATGCGTCAATATCCTCACTATTTTTGGGGCAGCCATCTGTGCCACAAGAACTTGCGCCTGCTTCTCCATATCCGCTTTCAGTTGAAGGAACCCCCCTGTAGAGGAACTGCAACATGTGGCGTGCGCTGCCGAGGTGGTTACAGGTGACTCGTTGGACAGACTGAGGTTGATGAGCATCTCGTTCAGTTTCAGATCGGTGCAATGCTGTGGGGGTCTTAGAACATCGGCACAAATACTGCGCATGCGCAGTCGCAAACGTCGTAGCGTAGTCAGAAGCGCGGCGATACTCGCGCAGACATGGATTCCTTCACCACGCTCTTGGCTTTGATCTTGGCTTTGATGCGGTATAAGTCGAGTACCGCATAGATCTAGCTCTAGACTGGTCAGGTTGCTGACCGACAAGAAGGTGCGTATTGTGGATAGAAAAAGGTAGTCACGACGTTCTAGCAAACGAAGTAGCGGATGCAGTTCACTGGTGGCTTGGATGCGTAAGATTCGCAGTCTCCGTGATTGTTGGATGATGGGGGCGAGGTAGAGGAGATCGTTATTCAACTCTGTTGTCCAGGTTGCGCGCACAGCGTGTCCATGAGCGCCATTCCAGACATTTACGGCCTGCGGATCGTGTCCAGACAGCGGAATAGAGTCCCAGTCTTCAAAGCCTTTGAAATTCAGGTCCAAGGTTTCCACGCTGTTTTTGACTAGCCGCAGACTTGATTCCACATATGGAGAAGACAGCAAGCGTCGTAGTGTCTTCTGAGTAACGTAAAGATCCCGGAAGCACGCGGTATGGGCAAGTTCGCTCCACTGCTTACAGACTGTGAGGCGTGACAGATCCGAGCGAAAATAGGATGAGCCCACATAATCGAAAATTTGAATCAAGGTTTCGGGGGGAAGTTTGACGAGTGCCATATTGTGTCGTGCAAGCGAACGGAGGCGGTGTCAGCCAGTGTGTCTGGATCAAGAGACGCGGTTCAAAAACAAAAAAGAGATCGAAGAGTGTGTTTTATTTGCAAGTCGGAGAGCTGACACAAGACCCACTATATGTTAAGTGTCGCATGCCAGGCAGCCAACAACTGTATAGGTACTGATCGAATCAAGCAGCGCTTCTGGAGCTGCGGGGTAAAGTACAATGTAAGCGTCAGAGGTGTCGGGTCAAAAGGACTAGATACACATTCCATTTACTACAGCACAAGACATAGCCGCAGCTTGCGGTACACTGCCCCTGATCAGCCTCTGAGCCGCGCACGTGACACCCTCTCTGCCACCTGCCAATCAATCAGGCAGCAAGGGAACCAACAACACTGCTTTGCGTCCAGTGACATGCTACGTCATCGTCGGCTTTTGGTGTAACGTTTGAAGTTCATATAAGCACTTTTACTCTCACAATTCGTTCACCTCACTCAATTCCTCGCCTCGGTTCACTTCCAAAACAAAACAGACTTCTGACCAATTCCTTCACACATCATGGCACAAGCCGACAAAACTACACTCGTCCTTGCTGACTCGGACCACTTTATCCATGACACCTCCTCATCCACTCCCACCGCAGTCTACAGCCTCAGCACGAGCATCGACTCACTGACTTACAAAGACTCCTCTGTGAATTTCAGTCGCGCCCTCCATCAAAAGGTCACATCATCATCATCATCATCGACACTCGAATCAGACACCCCTGCGACAACACAAAAAGAAGAAGACCGCCTCTACAACCTCGTCCACCCCGCCAACGCAGACTACCGCACCGACATACCCGCCCGCTTCTTCCTCACCTGCCACTCCCCCTCCCTCTCCCCCATCGGCAACATCAAGCTCGTCACCTCCAAATCTCTCCTCTCTAGCAAACCCGACAAAATCAAAGCCATCCACTACCCCAACCGGACAGCTACCACCTCTCCACTCTTCCCCGAAGAAGATGCCAGCGCCGCCGAAAGGGTCCTCTTCACGGCTATCAAACAGACCTTTGGCCGGGGCTACGTTTGGACCAACTCCCAGCACAAAGAAGTGGCACGGGAAGAGGAGCTCAAAGAGGGGGACGTGATCAAGGGGAAGAAGTTGATTTTCACAAGCGGGCAAGTCAACCAGGAGGAACGAGACGCGATTGTTGCGGTTTGGATCCTGAAACGGTGGGCCGAGGTGGCAGAGGAGAAAGGGTTCAAGAAGGAGGCGCTGGAGAAGCTGTCTTCTGCCGACAGGGCACACATGGACATGAAGTGGTTCAAGCGGTCGGGGGCGTTGGGTGGGTTGGCAGCTGTTGGGGGCGCTTGCTGATGAGGGGGGCTGTTGCCTTGGGGCTTCGAGTTTGGTACAATGGCACTGTCGATCAATCCTTTGGCTTTTGTAGTATAGCTTGGTAGCAAATCATGGCTGACTTGTGGTTCCACTGCTACCTCTCCTACCATCAGTAGTTCTTTTCCATCTTGGCACGATATGCTTCTATTCTTGACAAGACACCGACCCCGTTCCAAGTCTCCCCTTTACCCTCACCAGCCCTTTCCGGAAGGCCGATCTGCTCAATTGCAAAGCTGGCAGCTACCGTGCCCATAATGACTGCCTCTGTCAAGCCTGCACCCTCTGCAAGCTTGGCTGTTGCACCACCTAGAAAAGCATTACCCGCTCCCGTGGCATCAACAACCTTGCTTGAGTTGCCGCTATAGAATGCCGGAAACCATCTCCCTGTGTATGCTTTCGACACAGCAAAGCTCCCGTGCTCCTCACACCTCACCACGACAGCACCCTGTCCATCCGGTCCGACCCCTGACTCCAAGAGCTGGAGGGCAATGTCTTGGATGGTGTCGCGGTCAAAGACCAAAGACGGTTCTTCTACGTCATGGAACACCGCCAAGAGCTCGGTGTGATTCGGTGAGTAGATGTGCGCCAGCTTCGCGGCTTTTAGGTGCTCATCCCGGAAGCTGGAACGGCAGGACGCTGGCGCGGGCTCCCAAGCCAATAGTGGCTTTGTGAGAACTCCGTCGGCGTGACGGATGGCTTGGAGCTGCTGGGCGGAGAGTTCGAAATCCTGCGGGGAGGCCAAGAGGTGAAAGGCCACCGATCTCAGGAGGGGGATGCGATTTGTGAGATCGGCCGGAGTGGGCTGTAATGGGGCGGTGGTGTAGCTGAAGACCCGGTCTAGAGAAAATGTCCAGCAGGGGTTTCGTCTAGCGTTGGTGGAAGTTTGTCATGCATAGGTAGGAAAGGTAAGGTAAGCTTACCCTTGAAGTTTGTGCCTTGATATTGAAGAAGGCCTCGAGTGGACAGCCTATCGTCGGCCTGCTGGAGGCACAGAGTGATACCCCAGCTTTTCAACGTGTCTACCACGGAGACGGGAAAGTCACTTCCGGCCAAAGCCAGGCAGCCGACTCTTCCGGAGTTGGTAACGTCTGTAACTGCAAGTCGTGCGCCAAGTGTGCCTGTTGGTGTGTACATTAACTATTTGAGTGATTGCCAAGCCCCGGACTTGAATATTGCGGGGGCTTACTGTACAGTCCAGATCCTCCCGGGACATGGGAAAGAACTTTGCCATCTGGGAATCGGATTTCATCCATCACAATCATGCCGAGGGAAACAAAGATGATGTCATTCATGTCGCCCAGGCCGGTAGGATCGGGTGGTTGGGTGCTGGAACCAGACATAAGGGAGGGGGCCGTGAGATTGTTACCAGGCTTCGTGGCCAACAGTAAAGAGCAAATTGAGTCTTAGTTTCGCAATTGAGAACTGAGCAGTAGTAATGCCCCACCACAGTGGCAGGTTAACTAATCACGTGTACATGACACCAAGGATTGTGCCGCTCGTATCACAGACTCCATTGATCCTGCGAGTTTCAAGTCCCCCAAGGTAGGCAACATACACTTTCGAATCGAGATCTGTAGATATTCAGAGAAATTCATCGAAGTAACTAGGTGTTGCGCTTGGTTCCATGGTCATTTTTTGACTTCACACGCATCTGTACCATGACATCCTTTTTTCGCTCCCCCTTGGTGCAGCATGGCCTGGGTATCCTCCAGGTTGTGTCTGCCTGTTTCATGGTCTGGAAGGGAGCCTGTCTTCTTTCCGGCACCCGTTACCCGGTCGTGGTGGTCATCACCAACTCGATGGCTCCGGCCTTTGATCCGGGGGACATCTTGCTCGTCCATCGCCACCCGGCACATGACGGTAGAGTACGAGTTGGTGACCTTCCGGTCATCATGAATCCGGATCGACCATATCCTTTCATTCATCGAGTTGTTGGTGTGTTTTATGATGACAATGAAAAAGAGTAAGGGTGTCTTGAATTGGTTAGATTGAACCAATAATGGCAGCTGACTTGTAGGCAGAGAGATGTTAGTGACCAAAGGCGACAATAATGAGCTGAATGATTCGGTTGGAATGATGTATCCTGGGGGGCAAGAATACATCTCTCGACGTGAAATCATGGGCTTCGTCAGAGGCTATGTTCCCTTCTTGGGTTGGATTGTTATATTTTTACAGAACCCTATGCGCGCTATAGGGGCATTGTTGTCTTTCTTCTCTCCTTAACTACATACCTCCCAAAGCACCATAAATCTTGGGATACATCCACAGCGGAACCGTCATGAAGAAGAATCCAAACAGGTACACCACCCCCGCAATTTGCACCATCCAAGCCGGTACCCCCCTCTTGCACCTCTTCCACCGTCTCGTCTTCCCGATCAAAGTCTCCACCGTACAAGCCAAAAAGTTCAACAAGAAAAATAGCACATCCCTCCCCACCGCACCATCCCCAACAGCCCACCCACCCAAGCTATGCGACAAGCCCGAAAGCAAAAAGATGAAAAGCGGTACCAACATTTTGCTCAACCAGGAGTCCTTCTCGATTCCAAACACGCTTGACAAAAGCCTGGCATAAAACGCAAACGTGGGAATGGTGATCCGATTCCACACCTTCCCCCAGAAGCCCCTCACAGAAGTTGCGTTCCCTGCATGTCCCCAAACCGAGGGCCATTCCTCCGGTTCATCCCAGCGTAGCAATGCTACAAAAACGAGAGACACAGCGCAGTGGGAGGCTTCAAGTAGGTAAAACGCAGTCCAGATCCAGTTGACCGAGATGGCGGCTCTGACGAGAAGCTGTCTGCCGGTCACTGGCTGGAAGAGAAAGACTTCGTAGTAGGGGGCAAAGTCCGATGGTCTGGCGCCCGTGAAGACAAACACGGAAATGACACCTTGGACGAGGTAGGTATCTGCCGCGAAGAGGATGACAATCTTGAGAGATTGATGAATAGCGAATCTGAGCCGGGATTCAGACTTGTGGTTGTTGCTGCTGTTGTGGGTGGGAAACGGCGGACGGGCTTCCAGCCCTCGAGGGTTGTTCAAAATCTTGTAACGGTCAATAAACCCGGAGGATCTCGGTGGCTGGTAGTCAAGAACGAGGACTTTGAGCGTGTGAAGAAAGTAGAAGATGACGAGACTGGCATAGGTGCTGTTGAGCCCCCCAGGCCATGTCAAGTGGTGGCAGGTTTTCAAGGACAGCAAGTTGAGTGGCCATATAGCGAGTAGTAGTGAGAGCCTTCGGGTTTGCTTTCTTTGGCCTAAAGACCATATTGTGATGAGGCTTGCCAGGACAAAAGACCACAGAGGGGTGAATACTGACAAATCCATGATTGCAATCAAATGTCAGTCTTGTTCCGTAATCGAGAATGAGAATATCGACTCAAGATAGAAGTGCTCCGAGAGTGAGAAAGTTGCAAGTCGACGCCGCAGCCTGGCAGCTTGGAACACACCTCGTTTCATTTCCAGCACACCGAATCCTTCTAGGGCTGTCATGCAAGGATCCTACGCGAACCATGTTGCCACGCAAGCTTCTAAAGACTTCCTTGGTAAAGGAAGCCTTTCACTTGGCACATGGAACTAGTCCATCCTATAGTTCAGGGGTGATGGATCCAACGACATGTTGCACAGCAAAAAAACATGTTTGCGGTTCACACCAGGCTAGACATCGATGAGCTACCATATGGTCGATATGGGCAATCAATGTAACATCCACTGCTCCGATCACCTGCCTGTGTAGGCCATATCTTGGGTGGTGGGCCAATATTGCATAACCGGGCACAGGTATTCCTGTCTCCATCATGAATACCGGGAACCGGTCGTACCTCGGGCAGGTTTTGACCACGAGATGCTCACCCCTGAGAATCTTCACTGCTTTCGTCAAGATCATGCATGACACCAAGGTTTTGTAACTCTCCAAGCCGACCAACAAGTTGACAGGACTTGGCGATGATGGAGATATGTCGGATGAAGGAATGTCTATCCATCTTCACTGACATGAAGAGATGGTATGAGAGGAGTTGGACTGACACGAGTATAAGTTTGACCTCTTCGCCCAACCTTGCACCACCTTTTCTCCATCAACAACACAGCCTCTCCAGCCTACTCATTCAGACTTCTCTCTCGGTTCATCCCTCGAATCTTTACCACCACCGCAACCATCAAGATGTTCTCCACCACCAAGGCCGCCGCTGTTGCGCTCGCCATCGGCTACCTGTCGGTCCAGCAGGTCCAGTGTCCCCCGGTTTTCATCGGGCCTATCCTCACCGTCGTCGGCGCAGTTGCAGGCTTCGCCGTCGAGGTCACCGGCGCCGTCCTGAAATGCGAACTCGGAGGCTGCGAGGACAACAGGCGCCGCGGTCTAGCAGGTCTCGGTGCACGCATGCTCAAGGCACGCCCCATCCTTTTTGGCCGCCAGGCCACTCCTCCCACCGCCCCCGAGGGTGTGCCCCAGTTTGAGTTCGACAGGTGCTTCAATGACATCAACGGCCAGACCATCAACCTTGCTGGCCCGGTGGAGAATAACGGTGGGTGCTGCGAATGGCCGTGTTGTTGTTAACCGCATATAGCTGACATGTTTTGTGATTCAGGTATCCGCATCTCGGGCCTCCCTGCTACCTGCATGAACCTTGCTACTGTCCTTGATGGCGACGCGTCTGGTGGCCCTCCTCCCACCCCTTGCGGATCTGACTGCCTGCTGTATAACAACCTCAGTGCCGAGGAGTACAACAACATGCGCGGTGTCTTGCTCGACTGGGTCGGAGCTTAGGCGTTATCTCGACAGGATCTATGGTAGTGAGGTGAAGGGCTGAAGCCATTGGGGATAGCATCCATTTCTTAAGAAATTATTCTGTTTCTGTCGCTCGTTTCCTGGAAAAGATTCGGAGGATGTACTGCGCAGGTCAGCTTGGTGTCGGTGGCATATAGCATAGTCTGTCATTACCCAGATACGCAATATCAATACGCTGGCGTAGCACCCAATGTCCCAGCGAACATCACAGTGTCTTGCCATCTTCCAACAGCGCCACGAATTCTCCAATTTTTCTCGCCCTGGTTTCTGCCCGTTTGGTTGTTGCGAGTTTCACCAGAAAAGCATATCTCTTCGTCTTCCCGAGCCGCTCCCAGAACCCCTTTGCCTTGTGGTTTGCTGCCAGCACGATGCCAAAATCTTCGGGCATTTCCATCATACTGGCTCCATCATATGCTCTGTCCCAACGCCCGTCTTCCTGTGCCCGCTTGACCTCTGCCAATCCCGCCTCTTCCATCCTTCCGGCGAGTGTCAAGGCAGCGACCTTCTCAACATTACGCTTGGACCACATGCTGTTCTTTCTTCGCGGGGTGAATCGTTGGAGGAAGTAGAGCGAGTCGAGAGCCTTGCGTTGGCCGTCGATCCAGCCGTAGCAGAGGGCGCAGTCGATGGCTTCATCGTAGGAGACGGAGGGAATATTGGAGTTTTTCTTGGAGATTTTAAGCCAGATTCCAAGGGGGGTTGTGGAATGGTTCGCGGCCAGCCAGCTGGTGAACGAGGCAGAGGTCGGAAAGGGGAGAGTTTCCGGGGTTGGGGTTAATTGTGGGGTTTGAGCGCTGGTCGTCGTTTGTGGGGTTGGCTTGGACACTGTTTTTGTTGCTGCTGCTCTGACCTGTGCAGGTGTCGCTTTCGACAAAGCTTTTGCTGTCGGTTTTGAGGCCTCGGCGACAGACTGAAGGGCGTTGGCTGCCGCGGACCGACTTCGCGTCGACCTCATTTTCGCTGATGTTGGATGCAGAGAAGACGCGTTCGACAGGCAGACACCTGCCCAGCCCTCAACGGTGTGCCAAGCCTCGTGTAAGTCCGGTTCTTACGTTCGGATTTCGGGTTAGGGTTGAAAGTACTGGATTTACCCCTGACTCCACCTCGCCCCCGAGTCACAAAGTAAACATCAGACTTGGACTTCCTTTCCAACTGATGTTGAGGGGGTATCTGAAGATCCCGGACCAAGATAACTAATCCATAAAAAACATAAGAATCACGGGAGAACTCGCAAGCACCTCCTAAACCCCACTCAGCGATGTCGTGATCGCGCGCCATCGCCATTTGTCATCCATCCCACCCGGCCCATGGGGAATAAGTTTGAGTATCTATATTTTACATTTCAAGAGCTCTTGGGACAAAGCTTTGACAAACAACTGTTCCATTTTCTTGACATTACCTAGTTCCTTCTAGCTTTTCATCATGGCCACCCCCAAGAAGCAGCTACACCTCACGGCATTCATGCGCCCAGTCTCACTGCACACAGGAGCCTGGCGCTACCCCGGTGCTGTTCCCGATGCCAACTTCTCTCTCCCCCACCTCAAGTCTTTCATTCAAAAGCTCGAAGCTGCCAAATTCGATGCCTTCTTCATGGCGGACCACCTGGCAGTCTTGAACATGCCCATTGAAGCCCTTCAACGATCCCACACTGTCACATCTTTCGAGCCTTTCACCCTTCTCTCGGCGCTTTCAGTCGTGACAGAAAAGATTGGTCTGGCGGCTACAGCCTCGACGACATACGATGAGCCCTACCACGTTGCCCGCCGCTTTGCTAGCTTGGACCACCTCTCCTCTGGCAGAGCCGCCTGGAACATCGTGACGACTGGAAACCCTGAGTCTGCCAAGAACTTCGGGTTGGATGAGCACGTCGAGCATTCTGAGCGCTACAAGCGAGCCAGAGAGTTCTACGAGGTTGTCACTGGGTTGTGGGATAGCTTCGCCGACGATGCGTTTTCTATCCGGAGCCAAGACTCTGGCATCTACTTTGACCCCTCCAAACTCCATGTGCTCGACCACAAAGGTGACAATCTCAAAGTGAGAGGACCTTTGAACATTGCAAGACCCGTGCAAGGGTGGCCGGTGATTGTTCAAGCTGGCCAGTCAGAACCAGGCAAACAGCTTGCAGCAGAAACAGCAGAGGTGGTGTTTTGTTCGCCGAGAGATATTCACGGTGCAAAGGAATTGTACGAAGATATCAAGGGAAGGGCAGAGAAGTATGGGAGAAACAGGGACCACCTGAAGATCCTGCCGGCTGCCTTGGTGATTGTTGGCGACACGGTGCAGGATGCTAAGGAGAAGAGATTGAGGCTTGATAGCTTGGTTCATTATGATAGCGCGATTGCTTCGCTATCTGTTGCTCTCGGCAGCGATGCCTCAGGGTTCGACCCCGACGGTCCATTGCCAGATGATATTCCCGACACCAACGCCAGCAAGACCGGGAGGGCAGGGGTCATCAAGCTTGCAAAGGATGAAGGCCTGACAGTCAGACAGCTTGCCCAAAGATATGGAGGCTATGCGGGACTCGCGTTTGTCGGTACTCCACAAACCATTGCTGATGAGATGGAGGAATGGCTGTCACAAGGAGCTGCGGATGGCTTTACTGTCACTTTCCCTTTTGTTCCTCAAGGGATAGATGATGTCACGCAGAGGCTGGTTCCTGAACTTCAGAGGCGGGGCTTGTTCAGAACTGAGTATGAGGGGAGCACTCTCAGGGAGCATCTCGGGTTGTTCAGGCCTAACAATCGTTTCTTTACTTGAGAACTTATAAAGCCGCTAATAATCTGGAGTCCCAGCTCAACTCTTTCACCTGTGTCTACCATCATCAGTGGTTTTCGAGAATGCTACAAGAGTGGGGATCTGGTGCCTGAAGCCCGGAATACGGTATCGTATTCACCTGGCAAGTGCACAGGCCCGCAACCGTCTTGTTTTGTATCCGCTCTTTGCGACCCATCTTCAAAGTTTAATTGCTGCTTGCCATCTCACCACGCCACCTCCCACGATTTATTTTAGTCTTTTTTCGGAACTTAGCTCAAGACGCAACTTCAGTACTTGACGCCTGCTGATTCTGTCCATGACAATAGCCTTTCCTCGGCCAAAGCAATCCTGTTCACCAGCATCGACTTTTACAGGGCACCAAAATGTCGAAGCGCACAATAGCCACCAGACAGTTAACCAGTGGAGGCACCCAAGCCTTGATTCAACCATCTGCCAAGAGACCGAGAAAGTCAAAGGATAATGGTTACGTGGCAGCGAAGGCTCGTCGGTCGCGAGATCTTTGCCTTCTCAACCTTCCAGTCGAAATATTGACCATCATCTGTCACTTTGTCCAAGAGGAGGATACTGTACCACCTCCACGACCCGTGGCAACCGGAACTCCAGTGGTCACGGCTCCGGCTGTCATGGCTCCAGTGGTCAACCTCTATGCTCTGGTCATTGCGACTATGACAACTGCAACTCCAGTTTCCCGGAATGAGATTCCTCCTTCCTCAGAATCAGCACCCCCACAACCAGTGTGGGTCAGCGGGCCAGCTTCACTTTTGAACTTTGGTTTGACTTGCCGCTATCTTCATGCAGTCGTCACGCCAGTTTTATACCGCACAATCAACCCTAGCCACGGTCTCGTATCCGACGAGTATTTTCATGAAGTGGACTACCAGAGGCTGGTAAGGATGAAACCTCCAAGCAAAGGACACTGCAAAAGTCCCGCTGACATGACCTACACACAGTTTCGCACTCTAGTCTCACACCCAGATCTGCGTAGCCTCATTCGCCACATCAACATACGCATCAGCTATAAGGGAATGTATGAAAAGTACGACTCCTTCCGGAAGACCTACGAGGACAGCCGACTCGTCCACAGCGCTCTGTGGGATTCAAGCTGTCTCGATAGCAATGATGCCACAGGTCGCCGCAACTACAGAAGAGCCGACAGAACCTTTCATCGTCTGCTGTACGACCTATCATTCACCTCTTCCACTGACTGGATCGGGTATATGTGTTTCCTCCCTCTGACCAGTCTTTGCCTAGCAACGCGGTTACGCAGTGCCCGTGTCATTCTAGACTCACCCCCGGGAAGACGAAGCAGTACCCTGCTGAATGGATACAACAGCAATGGCCCGGGCAAGAAGGTTGTCCTCTGTCCTCATTTGGATAGCCTGGTCATTGACGGCTCTTTCAGATTCGACGGGCCACGGTCATGTCGCCGTCCAAGGCTCGCCAGTCCAGTCGAATGGGACCCTCGAATACTCTGGCTAGTGGCCGCCATGCCCCGCCTGAGGTTTCTGGAGCTCCGACAGTTTACTCCCACACGGGCTTGGGATTCTCTTCGGTGGATGAATCCAGCGATGGAACTCCCCCAAAGCCTTGTTTCCTTGAGCATGGTGCACCCGACAACGCTTCAACGGCATGCTATCGACAGCATTCTTTGGTTTTACCGTCATCTCACGAGACTCCGCATCTTTCAAGATGAATCGACGGAAAGCTGGAATGTCCAGCGTCATCCCAGAACTCGCCACGATCCGGTCACCAAAAGTGCTGTGGCCTGGTATTTTGGCAGCGTAGACCGTCCTGTTTTGGCGATGGAACTTGTCAACGCGATTAGCCGGTCACCCTCGGGACCGATACTACAAAGCCTCTGTCTCCACGGCTGCCATCAATATCACAATTACTCGCGGGCTCCGCGGGAACGCTGGCGACAAGACTGGGGGATGTTTGGTCTCATCAGCCACATCAAGGGCCTACCGAGCCTTCGCGTTCTGGCGCTCGACTACCGCACTCTATGGCCCCTCGATGAGCACGTGCTCACAACTCTCATCGAGGCCCTTGCTGCCCTTGAGGGCTTTATGCTGTACTATGCAGACGGGTTGTTGCCAGAGGATCTCCTTACCTTCGCTCAGGATGTTTCCCAGAAGAGGTTTCCCAGACTTAAAACGGTCAAGCTGGTCAACGGTGCGCCTCCAAAGGGGACCCGCGAGCCGAAACGGAACAGGCTGTGGAAGCAGACGAAATACCAACCTTTGCGGGCGTTGGCGACGACACCAATCTTGGAGCTGTTCGGTGCTGGTGGGGTGAAGCTGATTATTCAGGATAGGCCAGACGATGATCCTGAGGGCGCGTACACTGCGTTTGAGCGGGAGATGAGATGGTGGCCGTGAGAGGAGAGGAAGCATTGGTGGCATGATGCTTGAGGGCAATCTCGGACATAACGCGCCAATCACTACAAGGCTACATGTATGCAGGAGTATTGTAGGGAGTGTGAAACGAGGATAATTGATCAGACTGCATGAGGGAAAGCAGATCAATTGTAACACAGGGCACGCGAGAATCTGCCTGTGGTGAATGATGTGCTGGTTCTCCAACGCCACACCCTTGTCAAGCTGGACTACAGACCTCAAATAGGGAATTACTGGACTACAACGCCCGGAGTTGGCACATGTACGCTCCTCGAAGGGTCTTGGCCAGGCTCCTCACCGAAGCCTTATACGACGCCTATATGCACATCACTTTGCATCCCCAGCTCCCAGTCTGCCGGAAACGAAATGTTTCAGTTGTAGAAGCAACGGCGGTATTCCGGCGAACTTCATAATGCCTAACACCACAGGGCGTTCCTGGTGCCAAGGATGACCTGCATGCAGTATAGGTATCTAGGTGATTTATTAGTCAACACATCAGTATAAGACACAGAAGTGGAGGACAGCAAGTGCGGTATTTCTGCCGGGTACGTCGACCTATGCTCCCAATCCCAGAGAAATATATGGTGAGGCTCTCCATGGGGCGGTGAGGTGCTCGGTAGCGGTTGTGGAACAGTGAGGGCCTGTACGGGTTTCTATTCGCTGCCAACTGGTCCTTGGCCGACGTAGCGCCGGGATAGTTGGGGGCTCCTGTACTGTTGAGGCCCATGTTGCAGATGCAGATGCAGATGCTGATATGCATGGCACAAGGCGACCAGAGACAGGCGTGCTTGGGGACGTCCAAGATGATATGCACATGTGCGGGAAGCCATGAACATTTTGATGACATCTTGAAAACGGCGAGGCCGTGATTGGACAAGGAGATATTCCCGGCGGTGCGCGCGAGCTGCCTTTTTCATAAGCGCGGCTGCCGGTACTTTTATTCTCGCAGACCCCACGCTGAGTGCTATGTCTGGGGTCTTGCTAGCACGTTACAAGGGACGGGAGTGGCTGTTTTGTTCCTGTCTCTCCCAGCCCAACGGCCCTCAGCTAGCCTAAACAGTCGCCTAACTCCCCAACATCACCACCACCCTCACTTTGCCCGGGCCCTATTTTGACAGCAACCACACCTTTTTGCTTCCCGTGCGTTTGATAGCGATGCCGAGCCATCGACAAGTACATCATTTTGTGGGGCTAGACCATGCCGAGTGCCTGCATTGTATTACTTTCCAGGGGCCTCCAAGAGACAACTACCATTTTCTCCATATTCGATATGTTGTCTCTCTTGTGTGACTCGACGCTAGACCACCAAAGGGTACCCTCAACGCCACCACCCTCACAGCCGCGGAAAATGTCTGGTCCACGAAGCCGGTATCAAGGATGGCCAAGACCGTCTTTCGGCATGCCGGTAGGAGATGAGGCCCAAACCAAACCAGAGAGAAACTCTCAACAGTCCAACCTGTCCCGTTTTGTTGCGGAGGCTCTGCTCAATATTAGAGTATAAAGATAGACAGATAAGCCATAGTAGACCAGCCAGAATGTGTAAGACTTCCAGCCCAGTATCAGTTGTCAGGCCGGCCGACACATTTCACCATGGCAGACTACAACCAGTACGGTGATAATCAAGGGCGGTGGGACCAGCAGTACTCGGGTGATATTCCCCATACGACCTACATCGACCAGCGCGGCCTCACGTCGGTTGCCACCAACGCAGGACCTCCGTATACATATCCGCCTACGGGTTCAGCTAGCCACGAATACGCGGGACCCCCAGGGTCCTACATGCCTGGGCCCTCCAATCTCGCCCCCCAACCCTGGGACATGGGGCCATTTCAGAACACACCCTGGACAGCATCGTCTTTACCCCCTACTAGCTACTCGATGATATCCAGCAACCTCTCAGACAACCCCATCATGGATAACCCCTTTCCTAGCACCACCACCGCCGGCCTATTAGACATTAGTGCCCTCATGCATAGCCTCCCTTTTGTTGAACAGTATGTGATTTTGTTTTTTGAGCCGTCATTGACAGGAAGACCGGCCAGCACTGACAGATGAATACCAGACAACACCAGGACTTCGAAGAGCACGGCTACAACCAACCTTCTGTCGCAGGGCCCAGCGAGCCCCCATCTCAGCTCAGATGCGACGTCTGCAATGAGACCTTTGCCAATCAGAAGAACTGGGACCGCCACCTCCTCGCCGAGAAGCATCTCAACAATATCGAAGACGACCCCAACGTTCCAAAGTACAGGTGCGCGTGCACCTACGCCGCAGCTCGGAAGGACAACTACCGCCGCCACCTCAAAAACTGCCTATTTCGCATAGACTATGCCTACATCTGCACCTGTGGGGACTGGACTCAGAACAAGGCCCATCATGAGGAGCACATCGACCAGTGCGGGCGCAAGAGACGGGCAAAGGGTCACAAGTAGCAGAGGGGATGTGAGCAGACAGCATGATCAATGGGTGGTATGGGATGGTATGAGGTGGCAGTTCTTGCGGGTGGTTGTTTTCATTTCTCCTTCTGGCCTGGTCTCAAGAATCTTAGTCCCCACGGACTCACGAGTATCATTCGCTTCAGCAACGACTTTTCTTTTCGTCAGATCTACCTATCAGCATACGACTTTCATGACGACTTACGACATCCTTTCTTCACAAGACGCTTACGACACTCTGTCATTGCAAGACGCATTCATCTTCTTTCTTTTGTTGCACGAGACGAGGGGCGGTTACCTTACCTATTCAGCATGAGTTGGAAAAGGAGGCAGAGCTGTTTTGGGAATCAGAGAAACTAATGACGAGGAGGAGGCAAAGTGGTGCCGTTTGAATGTCTATTAACATTTTCCTTTCTTTTTTCTTTTCAATACAATCATTTTTCTTCATCTTCTAATAACAATGACCTTTCCCAAACCGTGACAGAATGAAATAACCCCATCCCCTTTTCAATCCCTAAAATACCTCCCCTTCACCACCGGCTCGGCAGTCCTCTTCACCGCCCCACCAGTCGGCGTCCACTTCCGCGTAGCCGTGCTGCTCACCACCACCACCGGCGTCCCATCCGCCCGACTCAGCATCATCTGCTGCTGCCCATGCGCCACCGGCCTCGCCTGAGGCGCCACCGTCGGTCCGGGAACCACATAACCCGTCAGGCTAGTCGAGACATCAATCAAGATCCCCTTGTCGGTGTCCTTGTAAAACGCCCTCGCGTCAAAGCTGTCGAGTTTGAACGGCTGCGGCGCCGGAACGGACGACGCGGGGGCCTCCACCCACAGGTTCATGCACACCGGATAGTTCTGCGCGCCCCCCTTGTCCTTGGCAAAGTGAAGGGCGATGATCTCGTGGCGGAGGACGTACGGGCCCGGCTTGAGGCCGCGGGGGATCTCGACCTGCCAGGAGTTGTTCTGCGCGATCATCACGTCCGTCGCCCACTTGCCCGCCGGGCTGCCCCAGTTCCCGGGTGCGCCGGGGACCAGGACGGGGTTGGAGTCGTCGAGCTTGGTCCAGCGGAGGTTGGTTTTGGCGACGGAGCCGCACCCGTTGGGGGTGTTGAGGCAGGGGGCGATGTAAGCCAACACTGGGCCGACATGACCAATAGGCCAGCCGTTCCACTGGACGTGAACCTTTTCTCCTGCTTTTACCGGAGCGTGGGCCAAGGGGGGAGCGCCGGATTTGTGGCAAATGATCTCCGGGGAGGCATAGTCGGCCGGGCCGACGTAGCCGTCGTCGGTGTTGGACGAGGACCAGCCGACGCGGTTGGGGAAGTTGGCGATGTTGGGGCGGGGGTCGAAGCCATTGTAGAGCACACCGTTCACCAAAATGTGAGCAAGGTGGGAGTGAGCCAAGACCTTGGAGGCTGCGGTGCCCAGCAAGAGGAGGGAGGTGGAAAGGGAGGGCATGATGTCAGAGGCTATGTAGGCTGCCGAGATCCGAGAAATAATCAACCGTGGGAAAGGAGGGGGGGAGGAGGAAGGGGATAAAAGATATGAACTATAGGGGTCTCTGATGGGAAACAATGTTGATCAGGCGGCTATTGTTGACGGCAAGTAGCAAAACCAGCGCAGCCTGTTGTGTTGGATGACAAGAAAAGGCAGATATTAGGGTGCAGAGGCGGTTGATATTTATCCTTATTGGAGACAATAACATGATGATCTCGAGCTGGCTTGCCGACTGGGCTCGGTCTAGTGCCCGCATGATCGTTCTGCTAAGAGATCCAAATTGCATCTCGCGCCTCTTCCCGTTCCCTGCGCAGAGAGTAAGGCACGGTTCGGCCGTAATGCGGCCTCTTGCCGTCTTGTCAATGGTGAAGCCTGGTTGCTGGGATCACTGTGGTGTTTTTTTCTGGTCTCTTGTTCAGGGGTGCTCCAGTCAGGGGTCCACTTACACCATGGCCCGCCAGTGTGTACATGAAAAAAAGAAGGACGCCATTCGCTCTTTGATGTTTGGCATTGCCTGTTCTAGGAAACTGCATGGTTAGGAGTTGAGGCCCGATGATTCCTGCTGATCCTCTCACCGAATCCTCACACGGTGGCTTCTGATCTTGAATCCTTGGATGTTGCTGATGCCAGCTTGAGAAAGAAATA
Source organism: Cercophora samala (assembly GCA_030512305.1). NCBI lineage: Eukaryota > Fungi > Ascomycota > Sordariomycetes > Sordariales > Lasiosphaeriaceae > Cercophora > Cercophora samala. The sequence goes on along the minus strand of JAULSY010000080.1, from coordinate 136,833 downwards.
GGGATGATCCGGCAGTGAGGGGCAGAAAGACTTGTCACGGAAGGGAGCGTTGCGTTATTTGTCCAATTCAGTTAGTGTCATTTGTCCCATCTGCCACGCCGGATAAAACGTCTCTTGTTCTCAGGCTTGAATGGGCCGGTAGTCAAGTGTGGATCCGCGGATCAACAGCCCAAGCCGCTGTTTTCTGGGGAATGTGGGGATCGAATTCATCTATCTGAGATGCTGCTTGTTAGTACCTGTTCCGTCTTTGAGGGCTCTCAAATGATGTACAAAATGCGGCAAATCCCTCGGACGGGAAGAAATACCCGCTGCTGCTGCTGCTGCTCCTGTTGAACTGGATTTCTTTTGCTTCCTAATCTGATTACTGAAGGAAATCCTTCTACCATGAATTTGACACAGTTTCTTTGGTCGTTGTGCCAAGTCCCCCACGCAGCCCCCCATGACAGAGACCCGACAATGGTTCTAGAACCTGTGCCGCTTTCCATGAACGTCGACCCTGCATCAGCAATAGAGAACATGCACAATGTGCTTGACCGGTTTCTCCCAGAGGATGCGGCGCAGTCGACGTATTGCCAAGTCGGGGAACCGTTGAGGGCAGTCTTAGTAACCCGTCGCTTAGATAGTGCCAATCAGGAAGCTCGGACAGGGGGTCAAACAACGACATATCGACTAGGGGGTGATTTATAAGGCTGGACTTGGTCGACAGCATGCAGCAGCCTTATGAGAACCAAAGTAGACACTAATGATAAGCAAGGGGACCCGACTGAAAGGATTCGTTGCAGACGCCACTTCTCAGCACCTTGCCACCAGTGATTTGCTTCCAGATTCATAATCGCTCCCTCGTTGAAGGAAACGCTCTCGATGTCGTCTGAACAAATCATGGGGTTTTCAGATGTCAATCTACCTATACATATGTATTAATGGTCATTTATTCATTCCTTTAGTTATCCAGCTTATAATCAAACGCTTTCACCCCCACACTTCTGGAAATCATCTGCTGACATCAACCAGAAATTCATCTTTGAGGTTAGATCCTCCCAACCGGCCTGTCAAACTGAACATGCCGGTCCCAGCGGACATTTTCACCCTTGCCCCCTACCTAACCCCTGCCACGTGGTGAGCGTGGTATTCCGGTTTGCCAAACACTCCGGCCGGTGTGTGGTCAAGGGTGTGCCATAGGTACATCCATACCAGACGACCACTCACTCACTGACCTTTGCTCACCGAAAGCTCGTATTCCCTTCCCCTGGTCACCATCCACCGCCTCAGCCAACCACCCAAGCCAGTCAAAAGAACGAATCTCATGTTTGCGTAACCCACCTCATCCCCGGCGGCGGAAAGGCCCTTCCCTTTCGTGGGTTCCACGACATATTCGGGGTCATAATCGACTTCATTCGCGGGAGTCGGTGCGTCTAGCCGTGTGGCTTGCAAGGGTTTCCGATCCTCAACGCCTTCCAGAGTGTGGCTTTCAGGGGTAGCCAGAGCTTTCTGTATGTGAGAATGGCTGACCAAAATGCCATCATGACCTGCTTTGAATTGACAACACCGGCAGGAAGGCCCGGAAGACCGACTCACCGTATTCAGACACACACCGAACATTGTCTTTGACCGCATAACGCCAGACAGGTGCATGGAGAGCCAGTGTCAGGACGAATCTTGATGTAAGTCTTCAGCTTCGTCAACAAGGGCTGCGTATTAAGCCATCTCAGTAAGAACTCAGCCGCAGCAGTCATCCCTTAATTTCAAAAAGCCGAGAACAGAAAGATCCATTAAGCTACATAATTAAATCGTTAAACGCCATAGGATGTTGTCGTCCCTTTGCCAGCCTCATCATCCCACTCCGTGGCCGATGAGAAAGCTTTCCAAAGGACCAAAAGAGTATATACATGACTTGCAAAAAACCATTCAAGGGCCAAAATATCGTATCACTCGAAGCAAAGCTTTTTGTTCCCCCGTTTGTGCCCCCTTTCTTACATGCCATAACCATTTCTTCCTCCATGCCTGTGAAAGGTTTACCACTTCCAAGTACAAAATAAAAAGTAATGCACAATATACAGATTATATCCATTCAGTATCAACAGCGGAAGCGTGTGATACCAAGGGAAATCATTCTTGAGCCGGTACGTCACAGCGCTGATGACACCGCCGATGGTCAAGATGGTCCAGAACCAGCACAGCAGCCTCATGTTTCTGAACTTGTTGCTCTTCTTGTGGGCTTTCTTGTCGCCGGAAGCAGCCCAGAGAAGCTCAATGCCAAAGAGGCGGTCCTTGATGGCGGTGAGGTAGGCGTAGGACTGGACGATCATGACGTGCTGGACGTTGAAGCCGTATTTGGCCTTGGCCCAGAAGCGAAACAGCAAAGAGCCGTAGATGATGGAGGGGATGGCAAAGGCCAGGTTGTAGTACTTGAACCATTCGGGGCGGAAGATCAGGAGGAGGGTGCCGGGAATGGGGGAGATGAAGATGCCGAGGGATACGGCAGAGTAATACAGGAGACCTGATGGGCACATGTCAGCTTTTGGTCAAACAGCGAGTAGGACGGTACAAGATAACCCACCACACAGGTAGCAAACCTTCTGAATGAAGGAAAGGTTCGAGGTCCAGAAATGCTTGGTGGTAAGAAGTGTTGTGCTGCCTCTGGCCCAACGCATTTGCTGAGAGAAAAAGGAGCGTGGGGTGTTGGGGCAGATGCCTGTCGCCAGACAAAGCGGCACATACTTGACCTTCCAACCACGGTCAACAGCACCGAAACTGCATCGCATTAGCCCCCTGAATCTCTCCTCAGAAAAATAGAGCAAACCCACCCAGTATGAACATCCTCCGAAAACCCAATTTCGGCCGTCCCTCCCACCTCCACAAGCGCCTCCCTCCTGTACACGGCATTACTCCCCACGCAAATCGACGCGCCCCACTTGTTCCGGTTGACCTGCACCACACGGTAAAACAGCTCCTGCGTCGCTCCCGCTCCCTGCTCAACCCAGGTCTGATCATCCGTCACCCTGAAGAACTGAGGACTCTGGATGATCGCCGTCTTGGGATCGTCCATGTGCTCAACAACCAGCTCCTTGAGGAAATCCGGGCGCGGGCAGAAATCAGCATCGAAAATGGCAAAGAAGTCTCCCTCTGTTCTGGTAAAAGCCCACCGGAGGTTACCGGCCTTGCGCAGTCTCGGGCGATCCTCACGGACGATGTAGTTGAAGCCGTATTTCTCAGCCAGGGCCTTGATTGCCGGCTGGTCACCATCATCCAAGACATACACCTTGAGCTTGGCTGCAGGCCAGTCGAGCTTGATAACGTGGTTGTAGGTGTTCTCGATGATCTCCAAGGGCTCAGAGCAACAGGGGAGATACACATCCACCGTCGGAGCCGTCTCATCGTTGATGGGGTACTTCTCGACGAGGTCCTGGTGGGCCTTGTAGTCCCAATCCTTGCCGACGACACCGACAAAGTACGAGATGATGAGGTAGACGTTGAGGAAGCCGACAAAGACACCGTACCAAGCGAAGATGGGCGCGCAGACGGAGAAGAGCCACATACCCGCCGAGAGGGTGAAGAAGGAAAGCAGACCAAAGATGTACAGCGGGATGCGGTTGGTGTGCAGGTACATCAGCTTCTCCTCGTCGGTTGGGCCGGTGGGAAATACCAGTCCCGGCTCCTCCCTTGGGCAGTAGGTCTCCCGGAATCGCTCATAGAGCCGCTTGAATGGATTCCTAGTTTTCCGTTTGGGAGAGGCAGCTGCTGCCTCGCCAGCCTTCTCCGCATCGGTAGAAGAAAAGGCCACGGGCTGCGTACCTCTCTCAACGTCATCACCAGCCTTTTCGTTAAACACTTCCTCCTGCGGCAAAGCGGCAGTCTGTAAAATATGTTAGCCTTTGGTTCAACCTTGTGTCAGAAACCGATCGCTCACTATTGCCTCGGCCCTTGTTGTTGGTGCCGGGGGCGGCCGTGTGAGTGCCCTTGCAGGAGCTGTGACGTGGGGGACGGGGTGGTCCTGAGTTGGCCAGCGTCAGTACATTGCACCGCGATATTAACCATGGTTGCACTTACGCCAGATGTCCTTCTGGACGACGCACTCTGCGCCGACGAGTCCACATCTGATGGGTCTCTGAAAGGATCTGGAGTGGCCAGGCTTAGACTGGAACTGGGGGTCTCTGGTGTCCCGGGCCGAAGCTCATCACGATGCGGTGCCATCCCGATCTGTAGCGACGGTTATGCCGGCAGCGAGGCTGGAGAGGGAAAGAAAAAAGACTGGTCGTGATGGGGACGACCGACCACGCAGGTGGGAAAGATAGAAAGGGAAAGAAGAACACAAGAGAGAGACTTGCAACCCAGACGGAGAAAAGAACGACCGTGTGAGGTGTGCAACGGCACGACAATGCCACCATATAAGACGAGCAGCTCACGGGGGACGGTCCGGTTGCTTCTCGTCAACGATCTGTGATCCAGGACGGCGGACAGGTGCGGTGACGTTCGCTCGGTACGACGCCGGCAGTGGCTGCCAGACGATCTCACCGAAGGGGGAAGACGCTATTGAAGCTGAAGAGCTGGGGGGGGGTTAAAAGATACCATCCACGCTTGCTCAAAACGGAGGGTGATCGCTTGATAGGGGAAGTGACGTGGTCCCCGAGCCTTGGTTGTGAGGTATACGGTTAGAAGCGCCAACCTGAAGCGGTGGCCGCTTCGGCAAAAGAAAACAACGGGCAGACAGATGGCCGCCACTGGCGGTACGAAAGAGACATGCAGCAGAAGAACAGAAAGAAAAACATCAGATGGAAATTCTGCGGAAATTCGACACACTGCGGAAAGGCTGCGGGACGTGAACATGGGGCACTGCAGGTACCCATTGGCCAGGATGTGGATCCGCGAAGGCTTGACTTTCTGATTAGACGACGTTATAATAGTACAGCACCAAGACTTCCGATGATCGACATGTTCAACACTAACCATGTCCATGATCCTCGAGTGCCTGGTGCGGGCCGAGAAGCAGCATCTGACTTTGGCTTGGGGAGCTCTTCGGGCGGTAGCGTTGGGGCTGCTCCGGTGTCGAGAACCATGTCGAAGTCCGTGGCCGAAAAGGTGACATTTCCCACAGAACGGAATGCTTCTGATCCAAAAGCCACCACGCCGACAAACGAGCCAGCTGAGACAAGCCCCTCGCGCCAGAGGTATTGCAAAAGGGGCGAGACCTCTGCCGAGAAGCTCAGCGCGTTTTCAGCGGCCACCCACGAAAACACGTTGGTGCCTCTCTGATTCTTTCCGTAGTACAAAGTGCTAGGGCAGCCACGTTAGCGGGAATCTTTAATGACGGCCGTCTTGGTCCAAACAAACATACAATTCCACATTACCCAAGGTGAGACTTATGCGAGGCCTGTTTTCGTTCCATCCAAGAGGCTGCGCGTGGCCAAACCTCCCCAGCCAAATCATAATTTCCGTCTCGGCCATTGTTTCCTTGACAGACTTTTCGGCATTGCGATCAGCAAACATGTCGAATGCCACATTGGCCGTCACGTCGAGGTCGGCCAAGGCTTTGGTATCAACACTCAGTCTCGGTGCCGGTGTCGATCCCGCCCCCATGGACCATTTTCCTGTCAGATGCATTGCCGAGATGTTGGATAGCGTGATGGGGAGGGCCGGGGTTGTCAGTTTAACGTGGGGGTACGAGTGCACCGTATCCGCAGCGGATGGCCATTTCCAAGTGGCATCAAAGGCCGGCGGTGAGTCTCGAACCTGGGATTCCTAGTCAGCCCTGAGAACCGTGATGGTTGCCGGCCCACCGAGCCCACTGAGCCCACTGAGACCGGCGAGGCGCCTAGAAGGGCAGCGGGGGTGGGGGGAGAGAGAGACGAGACATGGGGCCAAGACTCGGGGGCGGGAAGGGGAGTATGGGAAAAAGCAGGAATCCGCTCACGTACCGACATGCACTGGAAGCCCTGACCGTCAGGATTCCACGCGTTTGGAACATCTGGTGTTGAGTGAGCCGTGCTTGTTCGGTGTCGAGGGGATCTGATTGGGTACTCACATATCAACTTGCCCGATCGGCTCGTATAGGTCTTTTGGTTGCAGACGGTTGCATCGTACGAGCCAGAGCTTGCAGAAGTCTGTTTGATGCATAAGAGAACCAGGACAATTGCGTGGCCCAGGCACTGCATCGTGTTGACGGAGTGTAACTCGGGGCAATGGTCGCGGTTGTCGTGGGTGTTCCAGGTTGTCAGAGATGTCAGGGAACAGGACAGTGCTGTGGTGCTGGACTACCTGGAATTTGCACTGATAAAGCAGGGCCCAGCTGACACCCTCTCTGCGTCCCCCGGCCGTCCTCGTATGCTGTGATGCACACTGCCCAGCCCGCTAGAGCCCCAGACAGACAGGTCCAATCAGCCCCAGCCGCAAGATTGATCTGGCGCACACTGGCACACCTACACTGGCGGATGTTCCACTGCTTGAACAAGCACTGTCGGGCTCAGGGGCGACGCAACACCTTCGGGTTGGCCCTGCGTGTTACGGAAGCTGCTGTGTGCTACAACAGGCGCCACCACGAGCCTACTAGAAACGCTCTTGCTCCCGTGCCGAGCCCGGGCACGAGGTAGGTCAGGAACCAGACTGCAAAGAAACTGACTGGCCTTTCGTCCCTCTCAACATGGAAGTCTAGCCCGCCCGCACGCCGACAGCTGTCGGTTGCCTTTGCGGAATAGTCCCACGCCAATTTAGACTTTGAGGGATTCGCCGTGAACAGGGGAAAAAGGCCGCCATCTCCTCGACAAAATCCTCAGATCGACAACACTATCTGTGATATTGCCAAGTCATCCCAGCAAAGCTCGCCAAGAGATGTCGGGCTTGAAGATCCGAACCCCTGAAAAGCCAATGGCATGCCGTGGATCGGCAAACCAAGATAGGCGGCCTGAGCCGCACCAGCCAGCACGGGAAGGTGATCACCTGGCAGACGCCAATGGCGCCATCAAATAAGTGCACTGGACAATTCCTTTTTTTTTGTCGACTTCAGCCTTGAAGTTGTTCGGTGGCTTTCTTCGCCAAGACGGAAATCTTGGTTGTCTCATGAGACAACACATCCGCAATTCCCCAAGGTCGGGCCTTTCGGGCAACACCGTGTACGGTACAGAATACTTCCCCGAGAGATAACGGGTCAATGCATCCGAGCCCAGCCGCCAACTGCAGCCAGCATCCGGCTTGGGTCTGCTGTTGTTGCCATGGTGTTCACACGTCCACACCTGAGAGCAGCCATCGAGATCCTTCGGGACCTTCCGTTTGTATCTGGCCTGTCCCAAACGGGAAGCGAAGATGCTCTCCCGGACAGAGTTATCCGGACGGCAGGATCGTCAGCGTTCGAAGCGGTGACTAGTTGGCCGCGAGGGTGATAGCATCGGCGTTTCCTTAATCCAAGACTACCTCTTGACGATGATCTTGATGGCTGAGATCTGTTTGCTCCAGGGGTTTGGGAAAAGGGCCCGCAAAGGCGTGGGTGGGCATACACAGCATTAGTCCGGAGGTAGGCGTTGACCAATGTTATCGCTGGCGTTATTCCGATGAGCAGAAAGGGCCGCCGTTGACGTATTTTCTGGGTGCCGTGGTATATATGTTCATCCTTTGATCATGCCGAGCTTTTCGCGCCGAGATTTCTTCACTTCATCTGCCGCATTGTATTACCAAGAGAATCTTTGAAGAACCATAGGGCCTGCAGCATAGCAGCCCTTTGTCTGAGCCGCCGAAACACGGAATCCAAACCTGCCCATGGACTCCTCCAACTCGCCAGCAACGCCCAAGGCCATGCTGTCCATGCCCGCTCGACTCCCTAGGTCGTTACCAAGCTCACACTCGATAGCCTCAACCTTCAGCCCGGGGAGCTCGACGCCGGGATCATGGACAGTAAACCCATGGAATCGAGATACTCCAGACACATCCCCTCCCAGCTCCGACGCTGGTTCACCCAAGCTCCAGGCCAAGCAAGCAGATGATGGCGGGAGGATCTCTCCGGTAGATGGCTCGCTTGACGGGCAGCCGCCTTTTGGGGTTGTACGCAGTATCTGTTTTGTCGGGGCTGGTTTCGTGGGTATGCCATCGCCTATCCCACTCTTCGAGGCCCGTTGAGACTAACATATGGACAGGAGGGCCGACGGCTGCCGTGATTGCCTACCACAACCCACAGATCCAGGTGAATGTCGTCGACCTGAACGAGGAACGGATCAAGTCGTGGAACTCGGCCCACCTTCCCATCCACGAGACTGGCTTGTTGAAAGTCGTACGAACGGCGCGAGATGGCACACTGGACAAGACACTGGCACTGCCCGGCCTACCTCATGCTATCGAGCTGAAGCGACGGCAGCCAAACTTGGTGTTCTCGACCCGTGTGGTGGAAGCGATTGAAGACGCCGACATCATCTTCATCTGCGTCAATACCCCCACGAAAACGCACGGTATCGGTGCAGGGTCCATGGCCGACGTGAGCGCGATCGAGAGTGCAACCCGCACCGTAGCCAAACACGCCAAAGAAGGGGCCATCATCGTCGAGAAGAGTACAGTTCCATGTGGAACAGCTCAGATGATTCAAGATATTGTCAGTCACCGTCGTGCAGAGTCCAACCCACGCGCGACATGCTAACATGACATACAGCTTCGATATTACCGACCAGATGTCGAGTTCGAGGTGCTGTCCAACCCTGAATTCTTAGCCGAGGGCACGGCCGTGGAGAACCTCATGCACCCTGATCGAATCCTCATCGGCAGCGCCCAAACACTGGCGGGTCTCCGTGCGGCCGCGGTTGTCAAGGACGTGTACGGAGCTTGGGTGCCTGCCGCCCGGATTGTGACTGTCAACACCTTCAGCAGTGAGCTCGCCAAGCTCGTGGCAAACACCATGCTTGCTCAGCGCATCAGCAGTGTCAATGCAGTCAGCGCCATGTGCGAGGAGCTTGGGCTTGGGGCCGACGTTGAAGATGTCAGCCTCGCCATTGGAAAGGACGCACGGCTGGGCTCCAAGTTCCTCCAGGCCGGCGTGGGATTTGGGGGTTCCTGCTTTGAAAAAGACATCCTCAACCTGGCCTATCTCGCAAGGGAACTCCACCTTGACGTGGTGGCAGACTACTGGCTCGCCGTGCTGAGAATGAATGAAGACCAACGGCGGCGCTATGCCCGCAATGTTGTGCGCGAACTCAACGGGTCACTCCGAGGGAAGAAGATTGCCATTCTAGGATTCGCCTTCAAAGACGGCACCAACGACACGCGCAACAGCATCGCTGTTCACGTCATCAAGGATTTGGCCATGGAGATGCCGCGTGAGATTGCCATCTTCGATCCCGGCTGTGCTTCGGCCGAGATCCGTGAAGAGGTTGAGAAGGCGGGCTTGACACCAACCCAGCTGGAGCGCATCAAGATCTTGACCAACTGGAGGGATTGTGTCCACGAAGCCAGCGCCGTCTGCATCTTGACACAGTGGAAGCAGTTCCGGGGAAGTAAGCTTGGCTCGGTGGCGTCCAGCAACAAGAAGGCACGGAAGCTGGCCACTGACTGGGCGACGAGCTGTCTGACAGACAAAGTTGATATCAGCGAAATGGACATCTTGGCACTGGAGGAGCTTGCGCGAGACAAGTCATCGGTCACGGGTGATGACCCTCTGGAAAGACTGGCACCACTTACGCCCTGTCCCGAAGAGTGCTCACACTGTCGCATCGGGAGTGCAGAGGCCCATGATCAGGAGCCGGTGGACTGGGCCGAAGTGGCCGGCATGATGCAGGAGCCACGCTGGGTGTTCGATGGGCGGAATGTGGTGAACCAGCTGGAGCTTCAGGGTCTGGGCTTCAGGGTACGAGGGATTGGGAAAGGGTTCTGAGGACGGAAAATAATGGTAGACACTACCCGGGGCGGGGAGTTTGGCGAATTCTTCTTGTATATCGAATGTTTTTAATCCGTTTCGAGGTTTCGATTTGAAGGCTCGGTTGCGTTGCAGGTTGATGTCAGTTTAGAGTTGAATTGGGACAAGTTGTTAGTGCGATACTGAGCCATCGCTTAAGTTTAGTGTCTTGAGATATCCCACATTAACATGGATGGACAGTGCACCCCCCGCCCAGCTTTGAACCCTGTGCCTGGCACCATCTACTACCCCCACCTTCCCGCCTTTGTAGTAGGTAGGCCTGTCTTCCAATGGATTCATCCTCGGTGGCTGTCCGGTCACTTTCTTCCTCCTCAACAACAACTCCCGTCCCGTCACCTATTGTGCTCATCAACCTCGATACTCCTCATTGTTCGTAAACAGCAACTGCCACTTCGAACATCGCCAATTCAACGACAATCTTGTGCAGGCTGCCGACTGTCAACTGCCGTGGAAAATGCCCAGATAGGCGACCGACCGTACAACCAGCCTGGTGCCCTGACCTGTCAGAGAAAACCACCTGGTACCAACAGCAACAGCAGCAACAGCAGCAACAGCAGCAGCAGCAATTATCAACAGCCTGCAGCCCGGCAGATGGCAACATGTCGCACCATCATGCTGTCGAATAGGCATTTATATGCAGCAGTGGCATTGGGCTCCAGTCAAGGCGTACAAGGCCGCTTCCATCAATAACCAGATGTTCCCCGACTTTCCAGATTCGTGCTGACATGTTTCGACAGCCGTCACGCCACGATGGTTCGGCCGATACGCCCGGCTTTCCCGCCTATGCATCTTCCCGTGGCCGAGAGCAAGAGCCTCATTGTCCTTGCATGTTTTTGGATATCACCACACCTCAGTGCCTCTGCCGACTGGCAGAGCGGAAGCTCCGGAACTCTCCCCCATGAAGCACAGCGCCCGATATGATCCGCTCTTTTGTACCTTGGCTAGGCTTCATCATCGAATGAGAGTGGGCAGAGGTGTCACGACGTCAAGAGACAGCCCAAGCCTTGTCCACAACCATAGTGTAGTGTACACCTCACCCTGAGATTAACAAGCATGACAAGCAAGGCTATCTAGACCGAACGGCATCACCAGATCATCTCGATATTGGCATGACGTTCAAATACCAGATGGCTCCCTCGTGTTCAGATGCCTATGCCCGGTTATGAGGCTCCTCGGTGGAACTCGGTGGCAAACTCGGCCAGAGGGAACCTGATATTGGTGGTGTATGCTATGGATGACGACGATCACCTACACCCTACCTCAAAGCTGGCTTGGCAGGGTCCAGCAGGAAGTGCACTAGTAGCGATGGTGGGCTGCCTTGCTGAGTTCCAATTATTTTACGAGCACCGTCGGACGCCTCCTGGTGTTCCTGTATCACATCAGATGACTGTAGAGTGCTGGGTTCAACCAAGCATAGGTTTGCGAACGGTAGAAGTTTCTGGCTTCGTTAAAGTTGGAGGCACTTCTGCCAAGCAGACCTCGCCAAGCCCCTTTCTCTGTCTTCTCGCGCTGTCCGAACCAAGCACAACACAAGCATCACATGCTGTGCTGCTGTCCTCAACCTTCGTCGTGGAAAAAGAAAGCCCATGGATCATTCGTATCAGATAGGGCATTCTATCGCAGCTCGTCACCAGCCAAGTATTCGGTTCCCCAAAAAGGAAATTGTGGTCTGGAAGGATGACGTCGACCCCACCATCTCAACCAGGCGAGCAACTCAGCCTCTATGCAGTCGCCATAGCGGTCCCCGCTGATCTCGTGCGCTGTTTCCTGCATTACCGTTCACTGCCGTTGCTGCATTGCATACACGATGTGCCAACGGTTGGGATGCTGCATTGCCGAGTCCCAGTGGCCGAAGGGGTTGAGCCGACTTTGACGCAGGCCTCTAACGACCGGACGGCCTACTGTCCTGGTGCAGGTGGGCGTCTGACCGTGGCCTCTTCGGGAGGGAACCCCGATCGCTGGAAGCTACCTTTCCGAGGATCCTGCTACTCTGTGATGTGCAGAGCGGCGAATCGGCATCCGAATGGCAAACACCTAGCACGCACGCACACAAGAACAGATTTTCCCAGCAAAACAGCAGTGTCAATCTACGCAGTATGGCTTGGAGTGTACTGCATGACAGGCGCTGCCATCGACGTCGTACACGGCTCAACCTGTGCAAACAGCAACTTCGCGCATAGCTGACATGGTGACAGCTTCCTAGCAACAGCTTGTTCTGATTCCCGCCAGTGAGTCAGGAGCTTCGGTAAAGAGCGATATTGAGATGTGAGCAGTTGACCTCTTTCACCGATCGTCGGCCTAGTGGGCTGAGGTGAGTTTTTGGTCATCCACGGGAGAATCTGTAAAGAACACGGAAAGAACACATTGATCAGCAAAGTTGCTGCTATTTTTGCGAGCCTGGTCACTTTTACCCTGGGTGCTGCGCAGCATTCGGTTCCGGTCCCCTGGGTGTGCCGCGCAAGTGCTGGCACTGCTTCTGTCTGGGGACCCCCGTTTCACCTTGCTCGCCAACGGCCAGCAGGCGACCACATTTGACACAAAACTCGAGATTCTCATTTTGGACTGGTGAACACCAAAGAAGGGGCATCATCCGTCACCCGGTGAGCATCATTTTGGAGGCTCAGATTGAGACTGAGGACTCACCTCCCAGCAATGAATGAGCCTGCTTGTTAATGGTCATTTGTTCAACTCAGCCTTCTCGAGACGAGCATCTCATTGGACTGGGGAAGACATCCGTCGAATGTGCCGCAAAGGCTGGTTTACCTACACCCTCCCTTACCCCAGACAACAGCGTTACACGGCGAAGGCAAGTGCCCGTGTGCTTGTTGTCGCCTGTTAGTATGGGGCGCATTCAGTAGTGGAGGGTGTGCGCGGAAGCCGGCGGCGAGGCTGCCAAGCGATGGGGGGGTGTCACTCTTACAGATGGTCGGCCGGGGGGTGTGCTCCCTCGCACCCGCAGAGTGTCATATCTGCATATAACAGAACCGGTCGCCCGCCCTTGGGTCGTCGGCCCTGATCCAAACCATCCTCGCCAGCCAGACTGCCCGCCAGAAACCCTCGCCAGAAACAGTTTGCACCGCCTAGCCTATCCTCACACCAGGTCTTCTACTGGAGATCACAAACATCGCCGAGACATCGACCCTTCGTATATCTGGGATCGGACGCCGGTCTTGTCAACCCTCCCTCCTCTGGTTCTGCTCTATGTCCCCATGTCTTTGACACAACCTGGACGGCACTCAATAGCCTGTTTTACACAGGACACAGCAGACTGACATCGCACTTGAGCGGACACTACCTGAGATCGCCTACAACACAACACTCGTAACCGGCCGTCATCAATCCCGAGCAGATCTACATACTACCTCGTCACAGTATCACAAGCCACCGCAAAGAGAATAGAAAACCCAATATAACCTTAGCTTTTCCCTCAACAACAGGACCGCCACTTCGACCAACAACTCACCCAACACCGCCACCATGTGCCTCTCCAAGGTCTACTACAACTCCTACTCGGACGGTCAGCAAGATGTCACGGAGAAAACCTACGCCTGCCGCGACGGCAGACGCTGCGCCAACCCCGAAGTCCGCAAATACGACCGCAAGTTTCCCTTTACCAAGCTAGGGGAAGCCCAACCAGAATCCCAGCGCAGCATCTCTGAACGCAAACCCACCCCTTACTTTGAGTCTCGCGGCTCCAAGTCCCCTTCTCCATCGGGTAGGGACAGCAGACGAGACTCTGGCGTCTACATGGGCGGTGGCTCCTCTTCCAAGTCCAGCAAGCATTATGACCCTTACGACCCTTACTCCTCCCAACCCTACCGTTCATCCTCTTCCTCTCGAAATCGTGATGATCCGAGAGACTACTACGGTGGGAGGTCGAGGTCAAACTCGATTCCGCAGATCATTTACATGGATGGTCGGGACGGGTACAAAGAGAGCGGAAAGCGGTCGAGGTCCAGCAGCAGGGATTATTCAAGAGATATCCCCCTGGGTCCCGTCCACTTGGCAGATGAGTACGGCCGTCGATCCTCCCGCTCTCGCTCCCGGGACTCGAGCGATTTGAACTCGAAATACTACAGTACCGGCGGCAGGGGAAGGGGTGACCCCATGTCGGGGTACATGTTCATCGATGACCAAGATGAGAGGCGCAGACAGAGAAGAGAACAGAGGAGGATGTCGACTTCGAGCGCAATGGATGAGTATGATCCCAGTCGGTATGTCCCTCGCTCTTCAAGGCGGGCGTCTACTTCGGGGACGGTGGTGCACAATGGTGACGGCACCAGTCTGTACACGTCGTCTTCTGCTCCCACCGGTACCTCATCGGGCAAGTCTGGGTCAGGACACGTGAGATGGGAGGATGAAGTCCGGGCCAAGAGAAACAGGCAGAATGCCGAAATTGCCAACCGACCAGTCCTGGGATTGGATGGAGAGCCAAAGAGTATCCTCAAGAAGAAGGGGGATGCAAAGGGCAAGGGGAGGGAGAGTGATGATGCGGATATGTATGACCTGAGGAGGGCAGTCGAGGGTATGGGACTGCCCTCCAGAGGGAGAAGGTCGTCTTCCTCAAGGGAGTTGATGGATGACTACACATCTTCGAGGTATGATGATGGGTTGGGAGTGAGGAAGAGCAGAGGGAAGAGCGGGTACTCGGATGATCGGTATCGGTACTTCTGATCTTTCTTTTGCGGTATAACATTTTGGGCGTGCATGGCAGGGCGTTTTGATTTTGGGTTTTGTCATTGTACGCACACGTTGGGGAATATTATGGGATACTGAACGATGGGACGTTTAATTCTTGGGGATTTGGGGATGGACATCACGGCAGCATGGCTTTCACACATTTCTCACCGTCACCTTTGACACACTTTTTATTTCCTTTGTCTTTTTTTCATGAAGCTTTTATGAATATGTTTACAGATTATGAAATACTCGAGTATACAAAACAATGATTATTTACAACTATTCGTATCTTTTCTTTTACTTTGATCTATCTCTTGGTGATGTGAGCATGACAACCATGTGTAGCAATGAGATGACGTTGGAAGCCCCTTGTCTCAGCCGATAAGCTTACCCCCCTGCCCCTGTTAACAGCACTGACCCCCCCGCTAGCTTCCAGAAGGGTGACACCCGAACCAACGATCGCTTGGCGATATCATCAACACCAAGACCACCAGAACGACATCAGACCAGCACACCATGTCGTGCAGACGAACGATGGATCCAAATCGTCAAACGAAACGAAACAAATCCTGTCTGGCGTGTGTTGCCCTAACCCACTATCCAGACCATCAATTTTTTTCCCTTTTAGCAGGTAGTAGACAGCAATATCTGCAACCAACGGGTGTTGGCCACTTCTCCCCGGCCAAGCGTTCCCTCAGCGAAACACGACCACGATGGCCCAGGGCTCACAACCGAGCGGCACATCCCGCGCAGACGACCATGGTTCCATACCAATCTCACTCAGATCCCCAACTTTGTATCAAAATAGGCTCTCACAAGAAAGACTAAGTAGTGTAGTGTAGGTGTCGTGTCTCACCACCAAGAAAAAGGCCCATCCACGTTACGCCATCTCACTGCACTTGCGCTTGCACTTGCACATGCACTGCATGTTGCACTGCATTTTGCATTCTGCACTTTTTTTTTTGTTTCTCAGTCTGTGAGCCTGTGACGCTGTATGTTGGAAGCAACCGGTTCATTCTGTGTTGCCCACTTATTAAGCATGAATGACATGAGATGACGGGTTGTTGACATCAAAAAAACTGCCGTGGGATGATGGATCTTTTTCTCTGCTTTTTTTGTTGGCCAGTGAAAAATCTCTCTACTTTTTTTGCTCGATCGTCAGTCATCTACCTGATTCCTCTTGTCATCAGACGATCTTCCAGTACCTAGGTGGTGGAATCTTTTACCCCCCCCAAAAAAGAAAGAAAGAAAAAACAAACCTGTGGTGGTTCATTTCCAACATTTTTGTTGTTGAGAGGTGCCTAGGTTGTGCTGTGTTTAGGTCTTTTTGACCGAGAGTGATTCAAGAAATGGCGGGATGGCACGGCGGGGAAAATGCTGCGCGGGCGAAGGGAGTGTCGAGTCAGTCAGTCAGTGGTTGCATCTGTCGTGATGAGTGCTGCTTGTGGCATGTAAACAAGTCTGCTTTTTGTGTGCTTCCCACACAGCGACAGTATGCCAATCTGTCTAACCACAAGATAAGATCCGCGCTGTATTGCCACAGGCCCCCGCTAGGTTGATGCCTGAGAGAGAGAGGGGGGGGAAAAGACAAGATGGAATTATTAGATTATTATTAGTTTTTCCTGCTGGCTCTCAGCAGGTTCATTCTATCCATCCACCTGCAACCCAATCATCATACTATCTATCCATCGTCCATTTCGTACATAATGCTCATGTGAAAACCCCAGCAGGACAATGATCCGTAACTCCAGCCCTGAATATAGCAAACGTAACGCGTGATCGGGGAAAAGAGTATGTCTGGTAAATGTACAGAGAAGCTCCGAGGAGGAAGGTGATTCTATCGGGTAATTGTAAGAAGTGCTCGGCGAGCACACTGTGGTAGGCTGGTTGCCGAACTTGGCATTCATCACGTTGGGCATGCTCACGCATCGGAACAACGCCCCAGTCCCTTCAACAGCTCCCCAGCACGCACATCAATACCTCCCGCTCCCTTGTCCTCGACCCCAAAAGCCAGAAACACGACGTCGTCCAAGTAAGCGTGGTACTTGACACCGTGCTCCTTCCACGCCATGGACGTGACGTAAAACATGTCGGTTCTCCTTCGTCCCTCGTCACGCGCTCGACCGTGGATCCAGATTGGCTTCTTGGACATGGCGTACATCTCAAAGGGAGCCCGCTGGTGGAAGAGAACGACATATGGCTCGTACTCGCTGTGCCAGCTGTAGTACGTCTTGTGTTGGATGATGGTCATGATGAACGTGTTGGAGTCGTCAGGCTTGCACTGCTCGTCGGAACGCTGGCAGAGAGTAACCTTGAGCGAGTTGGTGGCCTGATGGATGGACTCGAGCTCGGGTGCCAGCTTGGGCATGTAGCGCGCCATGCAGCTCTTGTCGTAGCTGGCGGCTTTGGGTGCCAGGTCGGATCCGATCACGGCGCCCTTGCCGTCGACGGCGCCGAAAGAACGCTTGGGGTACATGTCGTAGTGGATATACATGTTGTCGTCCTTGTCCCAGAAGGCGAAAAAGTTCTTCTCCAGGATGCCGTAGGGGAGTGGTCTCTGAAGCTCAGTTCCGATCTCAAAGTCATCCTCCACCAGCGGCTCGGCAGGCCAGTCGACGAGAGTGCGGAAATCTTGAATCCACTGGCCAAAGCATGTGAAGGCGCTGTTGGACCCATAGATGGTGTAGGGCTTCGTCGGCCCGTAAAAGGCGCGGGCATCGTGAGGGCCTTGGTTCAGGTTGAGCGGCGCATACTTGCCGGTGCACTTGTCGCCTGTGGTCGGGTCAATGGGAAGCGGCTTTGGCTCGCCAACACACTTCAAGATGTCGCCCGAGAACTTGGCGTCGCAGCCGGCCTCAAGGGCAATGAAGCCTTTTCCGTCGGCCTGGTGATCCGTCCATTTCTGTCCCATAAGCATCCAGGTGTCATTTTGCGTGGGGTGCGGGAGGATGTTGGGATTGAAGACGGGGACGGTGCCGAACTTGATCTCAAAGTACTTCTTGTCCGTCGTCGAGGTCGAGAAGATCTTGTGCCAAGCGGCCGGCGGCGAGAGAGGATTGGGACGGTCATAACTGCCGACATCAACGGATGCCGGTTTCTTGTCTTCCTCGCCGTCGGTGGCGGCCGGGCCGGAGCCAAGAGGCCTGCCGAGAAACTCGCCGACTCGGCCTCGGAGGTAGTCCGGCTGCGTGTGCCATAGTCCAACAGTGATGAAAAGCAGTGCGACCAGCGGGCAGAGCAACAGCGCCAGTCGCTTGAGATCCCTGACAATCATGGTAAAAATACCAGCAAACGAGCGACGGGTAATAATAATAAGGACAGAGATGGGGAAAAACAATGCTGACGAAGGTTAGGACGGCAAGCAAAACGAGAGAACTTGGGGCGACAGGGAAAAGGCGGCCAAGGTGTGAGCAGAATCCACTTGTTTTGCCTGCCAGAATCGATAAAATAGTGTAGAGCGGCGAGTGCGAGTGCGAGTGAGTGCATTCAGCCAGCCACTAAGCTGTTTTCAGAGCCAGTAAATGATATGATGCCAACGACGTTTGCAGTTTGCAGCCCAGACGTGTTCGAGCTGTCATCTGTCAAGGTGGTCTAGAACCTTTTTGTTTGCGCCAAAGACTTGACTGGGACAACCCTTGTCGCTGATAGTGGTGCAGTTCGTATGTATGCAATGAGCAATCGAGAGACGCCCGTTCGCTGTTGCGCTCGATCGAGTCCATGGTGAAGTCAATCGACCGACATGTGAAGGGCAAATCACTGCCCGGATTCGGTCCAAGAGGATTTCCCCGCGCGACCGCTTGTAGTTCTCCTGAATGTCCAAGTTTTTTTCTTCTTCTCTGGTGGCACTGGAATGTGTGTCGCTGGTTTCGGTTGGTTGGTTGGCTCGAGAGAACACAAGTCCCGGGCGCGAGATCCCTGTCAGGACCCGGGCGGGGCTGCGCTAATTAAGCTTTCCAGTTCAGGGGCACCCTGAGGCACCTCAGCCTTCTCCGCGCTTTCTCTGGGCTGCTTGGGTTTTCTCATCAATCTCGACATGCGCAACGTAACGCGCACCTTTGACGTCATGTTACTCTGTAACTATATTCGGTGTCCTTGTTATGGATTGTATATTGTACATACATTTGAAGCCAATGTTCGTTTCTATATGACCCCCTGCCTTGTATATGTCTTTGCCTTTCCATGGACATATGCTACCCAAAAGAAATATTACATTAATTCTTGTCCAATACCTTATTACTCTGGCAACTTTGTTGGTTTTGCTTGTGTCGTAGTCGATTTGTATAGCCACTGAGGGAACCTGACGCTGGGTTCATCAAACATCCTGGTGACAATCTCGGCGAGCCATAACGTCAGTGGTAAGAGGATGATATGCGGCACAAGAAAACTGAGCTCCATCCCCATGGGACCTGTCTTGGGAAGCTCCCAGATGTTGACCCACTGAGGAAGGTTCTTCACTCGGTGCTCTTCCCACCACCCGACGGCCGCGTAGAGCCGATCTCCCACCGTCCAGATTACCGGCCCGTGAACGAGATAAAAAGCAAAGGATATCCTCCCCATGTGCTGACAGAACCGTGTTTCGAAGAATCGCTTGGCCCATCCAATGTGAGGGATAGCCGCCACCAGCATGAAGGCTGCAAAGAACAGGAAAAACCACTTGACGTCGTAAATGGACTGCGACTTGAGGAATGACAAGTAATACCATCCTGGATTCTTTCTCAGCTCCTGCACGTCTGCGCTGTGCGCGGGGATGCCCCCAAGCCACAGGGCGATGAAGAAGAAGTGGTACATGATGATCATCTTGTACGGTCGAAGTCGTTCAAAAAAGGCCGGCAGATCGTTCTTGCCCGCAAGCTGCTCAACATCGCTGATGAACATGCCAGCAACGAAGAGCGCACAATACCAGCCATCCACGATGAACATGAAATAAAACATCAGTCCGACCTGCAGCCACAGCCGAGCACTTCGCGTGCATCTGGCAAAGGCAAGAAGCGCCGTATACACGACGATGGACCCTTTCATCTCGACTGGGATCGACCACAGGTGGAAATTGTAGGACAAGATCTCGGCCCTGGTGTGGAAGATGAAGGTGAAGTTCTTGACCTCACAATACCACCCCCATATCTCAGCGCCAAGGGAGGACGCCCTCTTCAGAGGCAAAACCCAGATGTCGAACACGTAGGTGAAGACCATGAAGATGAAGGTAGTCGTGATCAGCGGGATATAAAGTCGAAGCCAGCGTCGGAATAGGGCAGATCCCAGATTGTCAGCCAGCTTTGACTGGTCACCTGCCTGGATCAAGCTCATTGGCTTCATCGAGAGGACATATCCCGAGATGACGAAGAAGGTTGCCACGGCAAAGTGACCACCGTGGAAAAAGAGGCGGATGAAAGGCAGAGCTACAAAGTAACAGTAGCCATCGTAGCAGAACGAGGACTCGAAGAAGGTCCTCTGCTCGGGCACGTGAGCCCACAGTTGGTGGTGGTGGACGTAAACGAGAAAGGCGGCAAACCCTCTGAGGCCATCGAGGTATGCTGTCGGCCGTAGCTTATCCGATTGTCCATGGGTCCTTGGCCATGGGCTGAGAAGTCGCCAAATCTTGTTGATCCGTAGGGAAGCCAGCATCGATATGAGGGCCGAAAGTGGGCCTGAGGAGGCGTACTGATGCTTGTCCCATCTGGACTCCATCTCAGTCACGTCGCTCGGCATCGTGGCGATGCTTGCTGAGCGGTATCATGAAATGAAAGACGACCGTGATGTCCTGGCGGGCTGAAACCCTCGTGAGCGTGTCGCCGGTGGGTGGTCGTTGTTGAAGAAAAAGCTGAAGCTTGTGAAAAGGGGGCTTTATCGCTGCTGACAGTTGTTGTGGCCTAGAAGGCAATGCAACGCTGGTTCAAGGGAGGTGATTGGACGCTTCCGGCACCCAAGATCTTGGAAGGATCAGGAGTTCAAGACCAGGTTTCTCCAGTTTCAGTGACCCGCGGCTGGGTTGATGCAACAGCGGAATGCCCTGTCGCCAAATGGGAAGAGCCACGAGAAGAGGATGGATATAAGAGAGCATTGTAACACCTTTAAACCCGG
This sequence comes from Cercophora samala, assembly GCA_030512305.1. Lineage (NCBI taxonomy): Eukaryota > Fungi > Ascomycota > Sordariomycetes > Sordariales > Lasiosphaeriaceae > Cercophora > Cercophora samala. Next base: position 116,195 of record JAULSY010000080.1, on the reverse strand, counting down.
GGAAACGCTGATGAAGAAGACGCGTCGAAAACATTTGCAGTGGTCGAGATGGAGCTGTGGGGGGCCAAGACATCAAAATCGAGCACAACAAGGTGGGCTTACATAATCGGTGAAGAGACAGGGGGGCGCTTGACTTCTGTTCCTGGACGGTACAAACATCTCAATTCCTGTTCATACATACATACCTTAAGGTACGTACTGGCAAGAGAGAGCAGCGTTCATTCCGTCGACCTCGTTCTCGGAGATAATCATCGTCCGAGTTGTTTGACCATGTTGGTTGCCCTCACCTTCCGGCTTTTTCTCTGCCTCGAGACAGGACCAGGGTAGGTAGGTAGGAGCGGAACAGTCCGCCAACTTGGGGGCTCCTGGCCTTCCCCATATTCTTGGCATGTTGCGTCAAGAAGAGCACAAGGTCCGCTCTCCACCACAGCATGATGCTCTTCAGCGATATCAAGCTTCAAAATGACTGTAACCTGTCCATTCATGGTGCTAATCATTCTCTAGATCCCAAAATTGTTTTATTTTGAGTCTCCCTTCATGGCCCTTCCATATGGAGGTGGTCGCTGGCTCCCTGAGAAGTGCGGAGGCATCTTCACATGCTGGTTAAAGGCGACCTGAAGTCCCGCGGCTTATTCCAAAATGGAACCAGCTCCGCGCCCACCATGCAGATGACGGCGCCGCCCATCGATCTCAACGGCTGGTGAAGCGGAGAAATCGAGGGGGGAAACAGTCAAGACAAGCTCAACAGCAGCACCGCTGCAACCCACACGCATCATCATCCTTGCAGGTCCACCTGCCACTTTCTGGTAGAGATCGCTCTGTGGTAACCTTGTGCCTTCCAGCCTGAGAGGTTGAACCATCGTGACTGGCTACGCCCGCTACGGCAGCATGAAACATGGAGAGGACCTCGCCCATGGCGCCTCCCCGCACTGATGTGAGTACCTAGTTCCTGCGCCGGCTCTCACAGCCAGGGTGGCTCTTGTAAGCCCATGTTCCGGATTGGCCAGAGAGACCATCAGATTCCCTCGAGAACCTAGACCCCATCACATCCTGTTCCTTGGACAGACCCCGGCACCACGTCCTCCCCGCCGTGACATTCCCCCAGGTGTGGACAACCTACTGGGGCACCTCTCAGGAATCTAGCAGTCCTCGGCAAAGCTTGTGACCGTCCTGGCTGCCGGCCCCTCAGATAGGGCATTGCCTTTTATTCGCCGGCCCTCCCCCCCCCAAGACCTCCATGTGTTCGTTCACTACCTGTCAAGTAAGCCAAGACGTTGCAAAGACAGTTTGACAGCGCAGACCACACACACTCAGCTCATGATGAAGTGGAGGCCAGCCAGACTGAGCTCGCCGCTCTCACCACTCCTGCCAATATCCCCCCTGGCCTCTCCGACACTGGGTACTCTGAGTGTTCCCTCCAAGCTCCGTAACAGGATCCCCTCTCAGATGAGGAGGACCTTTCCCGCCTACATCCTCATAGTCACCCTTCTCATCCTCCTCTTCAAAGCCGAAGTCTTTCCATCCCAGCCAATACCAAGCGCCTCCTCGGTCATCACAAAGAGAAGCTACCTCCAGAAACCTCTTGGTAGCAGCGCCTCCCACAGCTCCCTACAAGACGGCGACTTTCCCAAGAAAATCTGGCAAACCTGGAAGGTCGACCCTTACAACTTTGCCAAGCGAGATAAGAACACGGCGCGTACCTGGACGACCAAGAACCCCGGGTACCGCTACGAAGTCCTCACCGACCACAACGATCTCCTCTATGTCGAGTCCAAGTACGGCTCCGGGCCCGGTGGCCTCAACCGCCCTGACATCGTCGAGTTTTACAAGACGGTCACGGCACAAATCATCAAGGCTGACTTGTTGCGGTACATGATTATGTATGCCGACGGTGGCATCTATGCGGACATTGACGTGGAGGCTCTGAAGCCTGCCGAACGGTTTATCCCTACGAGGTACAATGCTAGCGATATCGATATGGTGATTGGGGTGGAGATTGATCAGCCGGAATTTAAAAAGCACGAGATTTTGGGCGGAAAGTGCATGTCGTTTTGTCAGTGGACGTTTATGTGCAAGCCGGGGTTGCCCGTGATGCTGAAGCTGATTGAGAATATCATGAGTTGGCTGGAGGAGCTGGCCAAGGCGCAGAATGTGAGCAGTGTCGGGGAGGTGGAGCTGGCGTTTGACGAGGTGATTAGCGGAACGGGACCGTCGGCCTTCACGGGGGCGATTTTGGAGGATATGAACAGCAAGAGGAAGGGGAAGGGCAAGGGGCAGAAGATTACATGGGAGAACACTTTTCATAATCTGGATGAGTCGAAGCTGGTGGAGAGGGTGTTGGTGCTGGATGTGGAAAAGTTTGCGGCTGGTCAGGGGCATTCCAACAGTGGCAACCACGATGCGAGGGGGGCCCTGGTGAAGCATCACTACCATGCGAGCAACTGGCCGAGCAAGCACCCGAGATTTAAGCACCCGGCTTATGGTGAGGTGGAGAGGTGTAACTGGGACGCCGAGTGCGTGAGGAAGTGGGATGAGGATGTCGCTAAGTGGGATAGCCTCTCGGAAAAGCAAAAGAAGAAGATTCTGGATCTCAAGCAAAAGGAGTACGAGCAGGAGATGGAGAGGCTTCGGAAAGAAAAGGAACAGGCTGAGGCACTGGAGCGGCTGGGACAGGCAGAGAGGGAGAGGAAGAAGCTGGAGGAAGAGGAGAGGCTTCGGAAGAAGGCAAGAATGGAGGAGGTTTATCGAAAGGCAGTGGAAGAAGACAAGAAGAAGAGGAATCAACAAGCGCTGTTGGAGGCTGCTGGCCTTGGGTCACTTCAGCAGCAAGGACTACCTGTAGGTCCAGGACGGCCGAAAGATAAGGAGTTGGCGCTGCCTGGGCCCGGCTTTGTTCCTCCAGCTCCATTGCCCGTTGCTGGCTTTCCTCCTGTGTTATAGTAAGGTAGTGTATATATGCATTGGAACTCTTGGGGGATTTTGGAGCAAGGTAGAGTTGATTTGATGGGCTGCAATGGGCTGCAAGTAATAGATAAGGTAGCTACCTCACTTACCTGAGGCGACTTGTCAAAGATGATTATGTGTATGTGTGCATCGGAGTGTCTGCTCCAATCACAGTCACCACCTATGCATCTCAACGGGTCGGGTGTTTCCAGGTTGCCCAAGGTGACGGATGACTGCAGGCCAATGGAGGGGGCTTGTTGCCCCTCTTTTGGTGGCACTGGACTGGAGCACGGATCAGCTTGAATCAGGCACCAACTGCCCGCTGCCCGCCGAGTGAAGAGGCGCCACACTGCCAGTGCCCGCTGCCCCCGCCCTCCAGCTGCTACCCCAACCTTAATTTGTATTTCCCCCGGATTCTCTCACAACTCCGGACACACATTCCACATTCCACCCGACGTCCACCTTCCAACGGCCGTGTACCTGGGACACACACAGAGACAGTCATCGTCTCATTACATCGACGTACCCTTACCTAAAGGACAGAACCAAGTCGCGACCATGAATAACTATAACAACCTCAACAACCTCAACAGCCACCCCGCCCTCCACCACCCCCATGACCATGACTCGGCCACGGGGGATGACACGGACGAGTTCGTGGAACTCTATCACCAGTGGAAAGATTCAAGTCGCCGCCACGAGAGTATAAGCGACGTCTTAGGCCAAAAGTTCCAGGAACTGTGGAATAAATGCCGCGAGCTACAGAACGAATGCGACGAACAGAAGCAGACTGTGAAGCTGTGGCAACAGCAGGGCCGCAAACTGGACCGTGAACTCAACTTTTACAAGTCGGCCACTGTATGGTCTCCCTCACGCCTCCTCCATCTCCCATGACAAGATTTTCTGACCCGGCACCTAGGAAACTGCCGCTTTTGCTTTTGTTATTATCGACGGCGATGGTGCTGTCTTTGACGAGGAGTTAATTGCCCTCGGCGAGGAGGGCGGTAAAAAGGCCGCCCATGAGCTACACGCCAAGCTTAAGGAACACATGCAAGAAGAATGTGACCTTCACAACATTGACAATATATTCGTTCACGTTGTCCTTAACGCCCAAGGCCTTTCCAGCGCCCTGGTTCAATCCGGCACCCTGCCCACCGCCGACTACGGCGCCGTTGGCAAGTTTGGCCGTGGCTTCTGTCGCGCCCAACCTCTCTTTTCCTTCACAGATGTCGGCGGCGGTAAAGAGCAGGCCGACCACAAGGTGCGCAAGCTTTTCGAGATGATGGAGAAGAACATTCAGTGCAAGTTCCTTGCTCTGGCTGGCTGTCACGATAACGGATACGCCACCTTCTTGGAGTCTTACCGCAACAATCCCAAGATTCGCCTGTTGGAAACCACCCCGGCCGCTGCCGACTTCCGGAACTGTAACTTTGATCGCTTCTCTATTCCCACCGTCTTCCGCTCTGAATCTGTCCCCAGCAAGCCCGGTTCGGCCAAGCCTGTCTCTGGCAAGCTAGCTACCGTCACCACCCAGGCTACCATGGCGTTTCCCGGCCCTAAGCCTCCGTCTCCCTCCTTGCCCACCGCCCTCAGGCCCAAGGTCTCCAATGCCGGTCCCAGGACGTCCGAGGCCGGCACCAATGGAGGCAACAGCTATGCAGCAATTGGCAAGGTGGCCTCTAGTCAGACATTCATGATTGCACCCACCAAGAAGAAACCTGCTCAGCAGCCCGCCTTTGCGCTGTTTAATAGGGACGACGAACGTGTCGACGACCCCCTTCCCAGACCTGACCCCCAGGTTGTTAAGAAAATGGACGAACAGGCCAAGGCCATGGGAGCCAACTTCTGTAATAGATATCACCTCTCCCCCAACGGAACCGGTTGTAAAGCCGGCGACAACTGCAGTTACTATCACTCCGAAACCAAGCTCACCAAGCCCGAGATTTTGGCCCTGAAGCACAAGACCAGAAAGATCGTCTGTAATAACGGTAGCATATGCGAGGATGCGTCTTGCAATCTGGGACACCACTGCCAAAGCCCGGTTGGTTGTTACTTTGGCTCCGAGTGTCGGTTTGCTAAATTCCATGGCATGGATACTGTAGGTCCTCCATCACCATTGTGGTGGCATTTCCAGCTAACAAGATGCAGACCCCGACCCTTAAAGTCTATGAGGATGGCACACGAGAGGTCCTTGTAAACTAACCGCGTAAGCCCCGCAAAGCAGAAATTGTTGGATTATAGTATTATTTTAAAAGTAGGATTGGGACCAGACTGGCTGGGTATCAGCGTTGTGGACTCTAGCGATGGACTAGCGGATGCAGACTGGTGACTCGAAAGAATATCGCATGGATTCAACGTCCAAGCTAAAAAAAAAAGAATAGGTGGATCTCTCAGTCATGTTTGGCCAGGGCACTGCCCCTTTTCACGAATAACCTGGAGGCACTTGTGAGAGCTATGTTAATGGGAAACAATTCAATCGTCAACTTCCTTGCAGTATCTGATGCCACACCAACTCCCATTCTATCCTATTCGTCGTGTTTGTCCCTCTATCTCGCTCTTCTCCTTTTCCGATCTCTCCCGGGACCTGCCTCCGGACCTTCCGCTTCTCTTGACCGCCGCTTTCTCGCCTTGGGCCCGCCCTCATCACCATCCTCGTCGTCACCACCATCAGCATCGTCACCGTCGTCACCATCGTCGCCATCGTCCACTTGCGAGTCATCCTCGGCGCCATCGACCTGAGAAATGTGGTGTCGGATGCCATCGTCGCCAGCGTCGCCAGCGTCGTCAGCGTCGTCTGAGTCGTCGAGGATAGTTGAATCAAGATGGGTTTCTTCTTCCTCCTCAGCCTCAGACTGGAGTTCGATTTGATTTTCGGGTCTCTGCAGCGCCCTCACAGTGTCTGGTTCTTTATAACCTTCAAACCACCGGTCCAAGATCTTTTCAAAGACATCCCTCGACATGCCCGGTCCTTCCACCCTCTTCTCCCTCAGCACATGGTCGAAGAGCGTCACGCAGGACCATAGACGGTTAAGGCTTATGCCAGGGTTGGTCCTCCAACCGCCTGCCTTGGGCTGGCCCGTCATCAACATGACAACGTCGGGACGGCTCGCCTTTTCGTTCAACCCTTTGATAAGCAGGCCCGCCATGTACCCCAGCCGCTTGCCGAGCACGGGATGTTTGACGTAGGCCTTTGCGGCCTCGATGCTCTTCAGGCCGCATTTGTTCGTTCTTTGATTCGCTTTGGTGCGTTCCAGGCAAGGGAGCATGCAATGGTGCCATTGGTGTTTTAAGCTGGTCCTTCTCTTGTTGCGAATGTCCATGTAGCATATGTGCTCGTGCGTCTTTGCGGGGCCCTTGTCGAGCGTGCTTTGACATTTGAGGAAGTGGTCGAAATTGACCAGACGTGCCTGTTTGGGCGGCATGGTTTCGGACACCTACCGAGGTGGTGGTGGTGGTGGGTTTTGAACCGGAGCTTTTGAAAGAAGGAAAGCTGGGAACACCCAACAAAAGTTCGCAAGGCACAGTTGTTGGTCCTTGGCGAGTTTGAGGCGGGCAAAAAAAAAGATTTGGGTTTAGAAAACAGTTGACACGCGGTTTGTCAAAAAAAAGGGATTCCATCAACAAGCCAGAGAGGATCCTGACGTTGCTTTTTCAAGAACGAGGTGCGGACAAAGAAAGCATCTCCGTCCTCGAGCGACCGTTCTCGCAAACAAGGGCCACCTGTCCCATTCCGGAACAATGTGTCGAGATGGGAATAAAGAGGATTCATTTGCAGTCCACACGGGAAGGAGCCCATTGTCAAGGCTCACCAAATGGCGGGATAAGATTTGATTGGTACCTACTTATAGGTTTCTCAAATCAAAACAAAAGAAAAAGGACGGATAACATCTCACAAACCCCTATTCAAAATATAGGTAAACAAACCCTTCCCCCCCCCCCTTTTCTTTTTTTTCCCCTTTCCTACGTCCTCCCCCAGTCAAAAAAAGCCTTCACTCCGACCCCCCCAAAAAGTGATCAAACCACCCCACCGCCTGGAGAAACGCCCCCTCCTTCCCAAACCTCTCGCTCTCGACGCTGTAGTTGGCCCTCACCGCGAACCCGTGCGGCGTCTGCCCGTACGTCGCGACCTGGTACCTCTCCCCCCCGGCCAGCAGCAAGCCCTCCAGGTTCGCCCTCTGCGCCGCCGTCAGCAGCTCGTCCCTGTCCGCCGCCGCGACCGACACGGGCGCCACGATCCCGCTGATCTCCTCGTTGGTCAGCAGGCTCGGGTGCGCCGCAAAGGCGACGTCCGCCCCGCCCAGCACCGAGGCCGGGTTGGCCGCCCGGAAGGCGTACCGGCCCCCGAAGCAGTAGCCCGCCGCGGCGATCTGGGAGATGTTGAGGTCGGAGCGGAGGTAGCCGATGGCGGCGGAGATGATGGGGTCGGTGACGGGGGGTTGGTGGGCGGCGAGGAAGGCGGGGATGGAGAAGTTTGCGCTGGCGGGGTCGTTGATGTCGGAGGGGGCGGGGGAGCCGGCGAAGAGATCGGGCACGATGGTGAGGTACCCTGCCCGGGCGAACGAGTCGGCCAGGAGCTTGTTTTGGAGGAGTTTGAGGCCGAAGACGTCGGTGAGCAGCAAGATGGCGTCGCGAGCGCGGGGCTTGGTGCGAGGGGACTTGGGAGGGGGGTGGGAGATGTAGACGGTCACTGGGGGGGAGTGTTAGTTATAGTTTGGTAAGGGTAGGTCAGGATTGAGGGTGGGCATACGGTTGTTTCCAATTTTGATCTCCTTGCCTACCGGCTGGCCGGTGTGGGCGAGGATGGAGGCGTCGATGGGACCGCCGCCTGTCTTCTTGTCTAACGGGCCGGCTTGAACAGCACCTCCAAAGAGGAGCAGGGCGCTCGTGATGACGGAGGAACGCATTTTGAGCAGTTTTCTTGATAGGGTGAACCTGACAGACAAATTGTGGGCAAGAGGTCTCTACCGACGGAGCGGGAAGGGGTTATATATACCTTAGGGGGGCGCCATCGTGAACCCTTTCCATCCATCCAAGGTTACGATGACGATCAGGCCCCTTGCATGTAATTGATTGCCTGCATCACATCATCCATACCCGAGCATCTTTACCGTAGAAGCAGAATAAAACCGGGAGTTTCCCGATTGGGAGACGGGCTCTCCAATCTTCCTTTTACCGTCATCAGTTTACAAGGTAATGAGAAGTCCGCAGGCAAGCACCTAAACCCGATGGGCCGGTACGATGGTTATCCCTTCCCCTGGCGCCAACAGTTGCTCGCGGTAAAGTCACTCAGTACCGGGACCGAGAGCCTCTGTGGAAGCGCACGAGTTAGCGATGTCCTCGAGACTTTACTTGATGATGGTGGACGGCCAAAGCGACTACCGCTACCCCTCCCTGACGTAACAGCCAACGGTGTTGATACAACCCAAGAAACGGCTTATCTCCGTCCCGGAAAGACTAGGTAACTGCCTGCGCGGTGCTGGCTCGATGTGCCGTCAACAAAAGCCCACTCGCCATCAGGGCCCCAAATGGCAACTGACTGCAGTGATAGTACAGCTTCCATACCTGATCGCGAATACGCCCCGGCAGGCAAGAAGAGACATGCATGTCAGCGATTAGATCTGGTCCTCTTCGGCTCCAGTGCCCATTTCCTGCAGTGGATGACATAAAAAGCCTACAAGACAGGGGGCAAGATGCCGAACCTGCTACCCTTCTTCCCCATAATATAGCCCCATATAACAACTGCCGGTTAAATTGCTTCAGCCAGCCTTCTTGTCTGCGCGTATGCCGCGGCGTGTGCCGTACCTGCTTCCCGATGTGTGCCAAAGGCATCGATGCTCATTAAAATCTATTCTTTAGCCCTATCAAGACATATCATCATCATCGACACCTCCTCCTTCAGTGTACATAATAGGGCGTCATCAAAGCCCCCATGTGTGTACACTTTCGGACCCGCAAACCCAAGCTTTCCAAACCATCCAAGGTCCGTTGCAAACATATACACATCCCTGTTTCTCTTCCTATCATACGCAATCATGAGATCGTCACGCCTTCCACACCAATGCCAGGCGGCTCCTTATACTTCTTCCCCGGCAACCGCTTCATAACCGCCAGACCGGCCACTTCTCCCTCTCAGCGCATCCATGACGGCAGGGCTCTCGTACATTTCCGTGTAGTTGACTAGCTGTCCGCCGAGCATCGCAGCGCCCGTCTCTCTCTTGCCGAACAACGGCGCAGGATCACACCAAAAGTCCTTGCAGTTGGTGACGCAGCCGCGGTTGTAGGGGTTTCTGCTCTTGCGCTTGTTGGCCGGGTTGGTGGCAGCTCCCTTGCCGCGGGCCGTTCGCATAAAGATGTCTACTCCGAGGAGTCGGCTCATCGTCTTGAGAAGACCGCCATGTCTGTGACCATGCTTGTGGCCATGGCCACCTTCACCGGCGGCAGATCCGGAGGGAGGTTGTTGGGTGGGATCCAGTGGGGCGCCAGTAGAGGTGAAAGCCGACGCCAAAGTAGAAGCAGAAGCGTGGTTGACACCATACATATTCTCGTAGGTGGTCATAGCGCGGGCGAGCTGGATCAACTGGACAGACAGAAGCATAGACACCCAGACGAGTTGAAGAGATGCCCAGATGGCCGTCAACATGGTGTAAGCGTCCGCGTTGACGACCTGGCAGATGGAAGGGGCGAGCAGATTGCATTCTTCCGAGGCTTCGGGAGACACGATGTTGAAGTAACGGTAGGTGAGGAAGTCGTAGATGATGATGGCGAGGGTTAGGTTGATGAGGTACATGAAGAAGTGGCGGTGGTTGTTGATGCCAACGCAGTTGTAGACCCAGGGGCAATGATGATCGTGTTTGGCAACACAGCGCTGGCACCTACGGCAGTGCTTGCTGCGCAACGGCGTCCGAATCATGCAAGTAACACAGAAATGGGACTCGTCGTACTTCCACTGGCTGATCAGCTCATCGATGACAGCCCTTTGCTCCGCGATGCCATTCATTTTGGGTACGAATCCTGGATCATCCACCATGGATCTGACGTAGAAGAAGCCGGTCAAGCCAAGAGTAACGGCAAAAGCAAAGTTGAGCAGGTATGTTCCATCTTCGCCAAAGGCTGTGGTAGGGAAGACGGTAAACAACCAGTTGAGCCCAACCCAGAACAGGGAAGCAGCAAAAATACCCGTCATCCAGGGCTGCACTTTCAGTCAGTATGAACGTCCACAAACAGCCAGTGAATCAAGGTGGAAGCGTACCGTCTTCTCAAACGACCTCATGTCGGGTGGCGCATAGGCAATAACCTGCTGGCCGACCCACTGGATCGAGTAAGCTATGATGAGGCCGATGGGAATACCCGCGTAGACTGGCATCCCGGCAAAGATATGAAGAGTCACCCAGACCAGGACGAAAGGCCATAGGAAGAAGAACTTGGTCGTAAACCCCCTCCTGTCCTGCAAAAGGTAGCTCGATCCCGGCCAGCTCGGTATTATCGCATTGGCGTCCTCATCGTAGCCACACTCATGAAGAGCCTTGTGCCATGCGCCTGCCGTGTTCAGTTCCTTGGCCGTGATGGAAGGTGTCTTGCCCGTCGTGGTTTTGGCGAACCGATCTGCCCCATACTCAAGGAGCTTCTGGACACACCCCGCGCTCCCCTTTACGAGTGCCCAGTGCAGCGCGGTAAAGCCTTGCTCGTCCTTGGCGTGAACGCTGGCACCCCATCGCAGAAAGACATCAACGCAAGCCGGATAACCCTTGTAAGCCGACCACATAAGACCGGTGTGGCCGTATGCATCCTCCACATCGACCGGTATGCCCTGGTGTAACAATAGCACAATCAGGAGAAGGTTGCCGTTGAAGGTGCTAATATGTAATGTATTGTATCCTTGAGCATCCGAGATCAGGGGGTCGGCGCCGTGTTGGAGGAGTAGGTGGACGGTGTAGTAATGACACCGCTGGGCAGCCCATTGTAATGGTGTTGCTACACTCTCGCCTCCTTTTCGGTTGATCTCGGCGCCGCGCTCGATTAGGAACTTGCACATGGCATACTGGTTGTTGATGGCCGCCCACTGCCCAAAAGGTAAACGTCAGCTTCATCCAGAAAAAGGCTGGGCAGAAAATAACAAACATGTAATGGGGTTATCCCCTCGTCGTCGGTGTAAGTCGCATCGTAGTCCCCCGTCTCGAACAGCTTCTCCATGCCGGCAATGTCGCCCGTCCTTGCCATCTGCATAATGTCACTCTGGGCTGGTTCCCCGTCGCCGGGGAGGTTGCCCAACTCGACCTCATTGTTGAGCTTTGGCGTGGCCGTGTCCGACTTGGATGGAGGTTGGGCGGGCGCGCCGCTCGCCGAAGGGGTCGCTGATGAGTCGGGACGTTGCGCCATCGTTAGGGATGGGCTTCTGTGGAGTGCCTCCTGAATATCTGGTCCGATCTCGAGCGTCCAGTCGGCAGCCGAAAAGCGAAGTTGGGAATCCCAAAAAATATGGAGATGGGCCGGCGAGTTCGGACTGGCTGGCCCCCCTGCTTCGGTCCCCTGGTCGATGGCGTCTGGTGAGGTAGAACTAAAGGCGCCAAAGAGGAGCTGGGCATGCCACACAAAGATGGAAAAAGAATGGACGTGAACTGGACGACGCAGTAAGGTAAAGGACCGATGAGGCTTGACCGCGTTGCCTGAAGACTAGAATCTCTGCCCAGAGAGCACTTTTGGGAATTCCTCCAGGGAACCTTCTTCAGCGAGCCAACAAGTGAACTGCTGCAATGCGCAACGACGCAACGAGGCTGAGCCAGGGGACCCTTTGGCATCCCGCGCGCTGATTTGTCAACCACTGCCTTGGTGTCTTGTCGCGGGAACCCCACCTGCGTGCGGCTGTGCGTCTGACCGCCACTGACAGCTGGAGCCCTGGAAGCGGAAAGCCCCATAGCATAGCGCGCGTCTGTTCCACCTCTCTGCCTTTCGGCCTTGTGGGGCCGTGACCGCGAAGTGCTACGTAACGAACATCTCTTGCTAATAAAATTCCCATGAGCCGATCGGACCACGCTGTCGAGTGTCGGATGACGGATGGCCCCATATCTCGACTTTCGGATCTCAACCTCCCGGGCCCAGCCAATTGCAGGGTCAATCGCGCCAAAGAATAAGAGTGCAGCTCTAGCTTCCTTTTTGACATCTGCTTGAAACAAAGAGAAGAGCTACAGTATCCCATCCTCAACTCCTCCCACCTTCTCCTGGACTGGACAGGACATCCTCACCAACCCTCACCATGTCCCTCCAAACCATCAAGGAGCTCTTGGAGGCTTCCCTCACCCCCTCCCCGACAGTCATCATCCTCGGCCTCGCCTTCTGCCTCGTCGCCCCCATCCTCCTCCACTTCCTCTACTCAACCGCAACCCCCTACACCACCCTCCCCTCGGTCCTCCTCCTCGGCCCCCCAGGCGCAGGCAAAACCGCCCTGACAACCCTCTTCGAGCGCGGTCCCCAAGACCCCTCCACCGTCTCGGGCCCCATCGCAAAGACGCACACCTCCCAAGTCCCCTCCTCCATCGAGCTCTCCATCAACTCCGACGACCCCGCCACCTCGTACAAGACCAACCTCGACGAAGAGGGCGCCACCGCAAAGAAGTTCCTCCTGGTCGACACCCCCGGCCACCCCAAGCTCCGCGCGCAATCTCTCGTCCACCTGAGCTCGGCCGAGCCGACGATCAAGTCCTCCCTCGTCAGCGACGGCGGCGCAAAGTCCAAGATCAAGGCCGTGGTCTTCATGGTGGACGCCGCCGCGCTCGCGGACGGCGACGCCCTCCCCGCCACGGCGGAATACCTCTACGACGTGCTCCTGACGCTGCAGAAGCGGTTCCACAGCCGAAACGGCAGCCGGGCGCCCGCGTCGATGCCCGTGCTGGTCGCGGCGAACAAGCTCGATCTGTTTACCGCTCTCCCGGCGGCGCTGGTAAAGTCAAGCCTGGAGGCCGAGCTGGGGCGTATCCGTGCCGCGAGGAGCAAGGGGCTGTTGGATTCGGGTGTCGGGCAGGATGATCTCGCCGCTGGGGAGGAAGGGGACTGGCTCGGTGGGGACGGGAGCGAAAAGTTCTCGTTTGCGCAGATGATGGAGTTTGACGTTGATGTGGATGTTATCGGGGGCAGCGTCACTGGCGATGGGCCAGGAGCGGAGAAGTGGTGGAAGTGGATTGGGGAGAGGGTATGAAGGGATGGCTGGTATGATATGGGATACTACGAAATGGGATGGATGAAGGCATGGGTTTTTGGTGTCGAATTGTAATTGTCACAGCAAGGCGCGTGGATGGGTAATAATGAACAGGGCGGCAAAACATCATCTAGTACAAACTTTTTAATGCAAATCAATAAACTTGTAATTGTAGTTTATGGGTATAAACAATGCATGACAAAATGCCACTCCCAAACCACCTCTCCCCATTTTTGCACGGGTTGAGCCCCAAAGTACGCCGACCAGATGCTAGCAAGTCTAAGAGTCGCTATCCCAAACCACCAAAGATGTTGAGTCTCGGTTTCTTTCTTTCCCAGCGTATATACGGAAATGGAAGACACAAAATGCCGAAAAAGCCAAACAGAAAATATCATTTCACAAAAACGCCATGCCTTGATTCCCCCAGACGCAACTTTTCCTCACTCATCCACACTTTTCTTCACTTGTGCTTGACCATGTAAGTCAACAGATCCACCTTGGTAACGACAGCAACAGGCTTGGAACCACCCTCGGCCTTCTCAGTGACGATAGCCGCACTGTTCCACTCGAGGAATCTGCTGAGGGCGGACAGAGGAGTGTCCATGGTGATCTCGACGAACTTGCGCTTCTTGTTCTTAAGATCAGAACCGAACTCGCGGGGATCAGTGACAACCTCGTCGATGCGCTTGAAGTTGAACATGACGTCGCTGACAGGGCTCTTGGGGGAGACGCGGCCCTTCGAGATGTAGCTGAGCAAGTTACCAAGAGTAACAAGGCCAGCGAGCTTGCCACCGGTAGGAGTGAGAACGGGGAGCTGGTCGAAACCCTTGTCGCGCATCATCTCGATGGCCTCGGTGCATGGGCTGTCGGCAAGAACCGAAGAGACGGGCTTGAGGCGAAGAGCGCGAACGGTAGCACCGCCATATGGGTCGTTCTGGCTAGGGGTGTGAGGCGTGGCGGAGGCGGCATCACCACCGTTGACGTTGGTGTCGTCGTTGGGGAGAAGGTCGTTGGCCGCAAGCCAGTCGTCGTCGGCGAACTTGGACAGGTAAGAGCGGATGCTGTCGGGGAGGACAACAACGACAACATCACCCTTCTTGAAGCCAAAGTCCTTGACAGCCTTGATCATGGCCGCCATGGCGCTGCCGGAGCTGCCACCGACCAAAAGACCCTCCTCAGCAATCAGACGGCGCGCAAGCTTGAAAGACTCGCGGTCATCAGTCTTGTACCACTTGTCAATGAGCTCGCGGTCCAAAACATCGGGAATGAAGTCATAACCAATGCCCTCCACCTTGTAGGGCAGGTTGGCCTTCTCCTCGTTCAGGGCCTCGGGAACAGCAAGGATACTGCCATGGGGATCGGCAGCAATGACCTTGATGTTCTGGTTATGCTTGCGCAAGCCCTTGGCAATACCGCTGATGGTGCCACCGGTACCGGCACCGGCAACAATAGCCGTGATGTTACCACCAGTCTGCGCCCAGATCTCCTCGGCGGTGCCGAACTCGTGCGCGCGCGGGTTATCGACGTTGGTGTACTGGTCGAGAATGTGGGAGTTGGGGATCTCCTTGAGAAGGCGGCGCGCGACACCAATGTGACTTTCGGGGCTGTCCCAAGCAGCCTGGGTGGGTGTGCGGATAATGGTAGCACCGAGAGCGCGGAGGACCGACACCTTCTCGGCGGACATCTTCTCGGGGAGAGTGATGATGGTCTTGTAGCCCTTGATAGCGCCAACCAAGGCGAGACCGATACCACTAGCTTGGAGTTAGCACGCACAGGAAAAACAAGAGGCGCAAAAGTTCTTTGAGGACGAAAGCAACTTACGTGTTGCCACTGGTAGGCTCAATGAGGGTGTCGCCGGGCTTGATACGTCCGCTCTTCTCGGCCTCCTCGATCATGCGAAGAGCTATCCTGTCCTTGACACTGCCGCCAGCGTTAAATAGCTCAACTTTGGCGTAGACCTCGCACTCAATGCCGAGGGACTGGGGGATCTTGTTGAGGCGCACAAGCGGCGTGTTGCCGATGAGCTCGGTCGCAGACATCTTGATGTTTGACTTGGCCACCTGCTTGTCGAAGATGGGAATTGGGACCTGCGACACAAGGCCGCGGTGGTTGGCACCGTTCTGGTTCGACATGGCGACTGCTGTGGGAGGAAGGGTGGACGACGAGAGACTGAGAGACCGGAATATTCTATGGTGGGGGCGGGGTTGGCGGCTTCCAGGTGTTCTTCAGACGGGAAGGTCAAAGAAAGAACAGGAGGAGGAGGGGGAGGGAGGACGGCAGAAAGCAAAGAAGAGAAGCTCTCTGAGTAAAGTATGAAGCAAACTAATTGACTTTGCCACGGTGGGAGAGGGCAGAAATTGAAGGCTGGATGGGCTGATGGCAAGCAAAAAAACCCATCGGTGATTTGGTAATGGGAAGCCAGGCTGACCTTGCTGCATCCGTCCTCCACCGAAGCCGATGGTATGCGCCACCGACCCCGAACCTTGAGGGCTTCTTCCGCGCTGCCCAGCCTTCCGGAACCGACCGTCTGCAGGGGTTGACATGTCAGACGCCCCCACTATTTTCGTTCCAGAAGGACGCCAATTCAGCACGTGTGAGCGGGAGTTCCGTGTTGCTAGCAAACCTTGGTGGCTTTTGCTGCCTACTCTGATAGTGCTCTTCTGCCGAAATCTTTGCAATCCCGCATCGAACGTGCCCGCGGTCCGCCTCTTCGTCTGCATGGAAAACGTGGGGTACCCGTATCACTCTTCTATCATTGTTCTAAACATTACGGAGTACCTATCTAGCTAGCTACGATATCAAGAAAAAACCACAACACAACACAACCCTCTTCAAGCCCACTCCCGTGTCACATTGACAGCTCTGCAGTTCTTCCCATCCGGCAGACCGCCCGATACCCAGGTCAAAGCATCTGCATATTTGTAATTGCCAAAGACTGTCGCACAGATGAACCACTTGTAGTAGTTGGTGCCACTCCAGCTTTCCTCTTCCGTGTTGACGGGGCTGTACGACCTAGCCAGCTGATACAGCTTGCCTTCCTCGTCAAACTGAGGGCCAGAACCATCACCCTGCATCGGGCTCACTATGACCGGCTGGACATTGCTGGCAAGTGAAGACTCGATGCCGAATACCGAAGGCCAACTCTGCTCAGGCGCCCAGTGGAGTTTCCCGGGGAGGCAGATGGTGCTTGGGTCGTTGGTGGAGGTGGTGTTGTAGTAGAAGTTTACAGAAATGTCCGACTGGTTATAGTTCGGGTTATTCTCCTTCAGCAAGGCATCAGAGACAAGTTGCCGGAAAGGGGGGCCGGCATGGACTGAGACGAGGAGTGTGTCATTCAGTCTTGCGTCGTCGCTGGTAAGTCGGAGATGGAATGGGGCTGATTGGACGTCATAAACGCAGTCGGACTGTGCAGCGGCAAGCGAGAAAGCCGCTGCGAGCGAAAGAAGCATCTTGGAGGTGTACATCATTTTTGTCGACGAGATTGGTGTGCTTGTGGAGAAATGAATGGTGGGTGTTGAAATTGGGAACCTGATCTTAGCTTGATGACTGACAGAAGCAAGCCAGTCCTCTCCGTCATGATCATCGTCCCTTTTATACCTCACCGTCACCAAGAGACCCGAGAACCTGGCATGATTGACACCTGCCCGTACAATGGCCCACCAACGTTACATTTCGTGTAGATTCCAAGAGCACCCTCGTGTATGCAGCCGGAGTAAGCGACTTCATACCCTGATATTCCCGGCTAAACATAGCCTTGTCTCCCGTTGGACAAACACCGATCATGCGGTGTCACAAAGCCTTTTGGGGGCCAACTTCAGAGCCAACATTGTCTACCATCTGAGCTAAGCCTCGAATTATAGTAAAGTATCTGGGACTCACCGCTGGCAACATTCAGAACACAAGTTCCATGTTCCGTATCGTTGAGACCTACATTCGAATGCTACCTACATGCAACCCACAAAATAATACCGGTTGTTTAGCGCTCCAATGATGCTTGGTGTTCCCGGACTATGCCCTTTAGTTCTCTGCATGGCTCAAATCATATGTAAGCTAAAGCCTTGGTACGTGGTAGTCGCCTCCTCGTTTAACAACAGGGGAGCACGATGATCTCAGTATCCAGCCGGTAAACAGCATAATGCAACGGTCACCTTGAGATCCATGCATCACACAACTCGAGTTGATCAAGACTCGCATCATGCTGGCCCAGTGTGACAGAAGCTTCTGAGCGGGTGGAACAGATAGGTATGTAAACATGATTCAGTCCTCCAGCAGATATAACCGCGGAAGACATTCGTTTCGCGTTTTACTTTAGACTCGGCTGCTTTTGGACGACAGATTGAGAATTCCCAGCAAGTAACAAATGGCAATTGTTTGATGCGACTATCGGTCTGTGGCCCGCTTCCTTCTTTTGTCAATATGTCTGTTTGGGTGCCATGATATTAAGGGCTGTTGCCTCAATGGGTCTATAAAAATATCGATGAGTGTATTGTTCTGAATGCTGATGCTAATCCAGAGATGGAGGGCGGGTGAGTCCGTGTGTATTGTCACAAGTATCGCCTAATATTCCTTCAAGGGGGTCCAAATTCTCCCCCAATCGTTCATGGACTACTCAATGATCGAATTAGGTGTCTTTGATTCTGTGATTGATGGCCATTTGAGTTCCCATAGACTGTGTGTGAAGCCGTCAGGATACTGACTGATGAAAATACCTAGGCAATAGGGTACAAGGTAGATACCAGTATCAATAATCTTATCTTCTACCTAGGAATAGCAGGTTTGTTGTTAGGGCAACAGAAGCCCAATTGATCATGTAAGAGACTGCCTGATTTCAAGAGGCCCGAAGCCCTGGCTGTATCGCACCTTCCCTGTTGGACGTAGACTTATTGACAACAATAGCCACAATAGTACGAAGTAAATCCACACACTTGAATAGAACAGGAATTTCTGCCTGACTGATTGTGGGCTGCAGAGATCCTCCCAGAACGACTATAAATTCATTCCATTGCTTCCTGGCTTCCCACTTATTCTCTTCCATCCAACACTGACCTCTTTTTCTTTCTCTTCTTGACCAAGCAGTTTCACTTTGCGCTTTTCCATAATATTTCAGCTTATTATTTCTCTCCCTGCTCACCAATTTTCCCTTGCTCATCTCGTTTCAGCTGCGACTCGACTCTGGCGAGACCTTCACAACAACCGAAGTATCTTGCCCACCATCTCTTCCCAGACCGCAAGATTTTGGTGCGACTTCTTCCCACCTATTCCAACGTCTTTCGTGCTTATATTTCTTCGACTTTCTTTCAGACATTCAACCGTTCTGGTTTTCGCCCAAGCCTTTTCCATTCCTTCGACTTTCCTTCCCACCGTGGACAATCAACTTCGACCTTTTACCATCGGCTTCTCTCGACTTTCATTCAGCACACGACGTCGTAATCTTGATTTCAGCCCTATCGACCTCTTTCATTCCTTCATGAGATCCAAACTGACAAGTCATTCATAGGTCGCTAATTGTCGTCTAACCATTGAGCCGCACCTTCAACTATTATTTGGCATCTCTCTCTCTCTCTCTCTCAAAGTCTAATGCTCGCTTTTGCAGATGAATGACCCGATAACCACAGAAATCGCCGCCAACAAGTTCAACGACGCTCGATGCTGCTTTATCTCATGTGGCGTGACGCCAATGTCAGGAACACCATGACTGACAATATTTTCTTCAGATTTCCGTTCGATTTTTCGACTCTCCGGTTTTCCTTCGCCACAATCGACCTTTTTTGGTATGTATTTTCTTGACTTTATGTCACTGTCTCCCCTTCTCATGGGTTGACTTCATGTTTGCCCCACCTTTTCCCCTTTTGGTCACTTACACACCACAACTCCCCCAACCCACGTCAAGCCCCACCCTCATCCAGCTCACTTGCTCACATATCTCTTTACATGTAGGGACTTTCAACAATACACGCGAATGTACTTAGTGGGGAGGACTCGGGGGCTTTCAGCAGTGCGCGCGAATGCACTTAGTGGGGAGGATGACCGACTGACCGACCGCCGAGTAACCGGCGTGACCTCGACAACCCCGACGACCTCGACAACAGGGCTTTCACCAGTACACGCGAAAGTACTTAGAGGGGGGGAAACGGGCAGTTCAGCAGTGTACGCGAAAGCACTTAGTGGGGAGGATCACCGACTGACCGACCGCCGAGTAACCGGCGTGACCTCGACAACCTCGACAACCTCGAACAACAGGGCTTTCAGCAGTACACGCGAACGTACTTAGTGGGAAGGAATTGGTAGGGGTGGTGGATTGAAGAGGGGAGGAAGGTGAGAGAGGGACTGGGGGCTTCGACAGTACACGCGAAAGTACTTGGTGGGGAGGATTGTTCGACGCCGATCAGCAACAGGTATGCTTTCTTTCTTTCTTTCTCCGTGATATGCATGAGCGTCTTGAACTGTTGGCGGCGGCTTTATCCGACTCGACTCTTTGGCAACTCGATGAGACGGCCTCATGAAGGCGACACAAAGTGAGTTCTTTCCCTTATATCCCTGTTCAAGGTCCGATATTAACAACCAGAAGTGGACAATCGCGGGCTCACGAGTGGAGGAAGGAAGCCCGAGGCAGGAAGGAAGTGAAGGTTGAACAGTGGCTCGAGGCTAGAGGGAATGGGGTTTCTAGGTGTTTAGTGCTTTCAATGGATTTTCTTTCTATAAATCATCTCGTCTTCATCCTTCTCCTGTCGTGCATGATGTTCTGATGCTTCTTGGCTGCAGTGGTCTGGACCAGGGCTGGCACTAAAGCAAACCATTCCAAAGTAACTTAATTACAAATCAAGTTAAATTGACCGGAAAAGGTCTTAAATCGGGATTTTTAAGTAATTGAATTGCTTTAAATATATTTAACTGCGCCTTAAGATATCTACTTTTTCCTAGTAATAAGCTACATTATTAGCCTCTAACCCCCCTAAACTACGATTTCTCCTATATATTTCTCTAACCTTAATTAAAATTTTTTTTTTTTCTATACCGTTAAAACCGCCTATTTACTTTTTTATTTTATAATTCTACCTTTAATCTTTTAAATTTATTATTAATTAATATTATTATTAATAATTAAACCGAAACCGGAATAAAAATAAAGGTTATAATAAAACTATTATTAATTTAGGTTTATAGGAAAACCGATTAAATATAATTAAACGTAATTAATAACCTTCCTTTTAAATTAACCGGCTATATTAAAAAGTCGTTTTCTTTACTTTACTATTTTTTTTATTATTAAACTTTTATATAAATTAAAATACCTTTTTTACTAATAACCTTATTGCCTTATATAAGTCGCTTACCTTTAACCTTACTTTTTATTATTTAGATATCGGTTCTTTTATGCCTTTATATAATTACTTTATAACTTTTCGAATTAAATACTGTATAAGTTAACGATTTAATTAAAATCCTTTAAATAAACTAACTACGCTTTACTTATAATAAAAGTACTTTTATTTTATACTTTTAATTCGGAAGTAAAAAAGGAAAAAAGTAGTATTTATAAATCAGTAACTACGGCTTTTTCTTAATAAAGTTTAACGATAAATATTTTAATAATAGCGTTTATTAAATTTATAAATATTACTATAGTTTTTTTAATAATAAAGCTATAAATAATATAATTATATATTTTTCTTTTAATTATAACCGTTTAAAAAATAATAATAACGATAAACTAAGTTTTAAACGGTCCTATATAGTATTAAACCTTTAACGGTTAAAAGTAAGACTTATAATATTAAAATATATAGAAAAGTTATTTAAATAATATTTATTAACCCTTATTATTAAGAAAAATCTTTTATTTTCCTTAATAAAAAATAAAACCTTTTACTTTTTATTTTTATTATTTAACATTAACCTTATTAATAAATTACTTTCCTTATTATATAATACTATATGGTTTTAATTAATTAACTTATATAAAACCGAACTTAAAAAATTTAAAAAGTTACTTAATATTATATTTTTTAACGTTAACCTCTTTTAAAATATTTAAACCTTACTTAACTTTAAAGGACTCCTTATTATTATTATCTATTAAATTAATAATAATTTTATTTTTTATATATATTTATTAACGTTTATTAAACTTTAAAGTTTATACTTTAATAAAAACTAAACGGTAAAGATTAATTTAATAATAATAAATAAGTTTTAAATTCTTTAATATTAATTTAATTATTTTATTATTAATGGTTATATAATTAATAATACTATAATATACTCCCTTATTAAACGTAACTTATATACTATTACTAACGCTACTTATAAAAAAGTATATAATAATCGACGACTTTATTATTATAACTATAATATTAATTTAATAATAAAGGAGTTTATTAATATCCCGAATAGTTTAATTAAAGTTATTTATTTTATTATTTATTATATTTGTTAGTCCCTTTAACGCTGCAATATATTCCTTAAAATTACTTAGTACTAAGAAAATATAGCGAATAATAATATTAACGCTATTAATTACCTCGGCGCTGTCCCGGTTTATAAAGATTATAATTATTTACTATTTATAATTAATAACGTAACTTATTAAAACTTTACTTATAATATATTCCGTTAAACTTTAAAGTTTAAAAATATAATTAAAGTCTATATTTTATAATTCTAATTTACCGGTAATAATAACCTCTACTATTATATTATAAATAAAAAATAATAAAATATTATCGTTAAAATTAATAATATTTTTTGATTTTTTAATTATATAATTAAAAAATATAAAAGTAATAGCGTTACTTTATTAAAGGTTATACTTTACTTATATATAATAAAAAATAAATTCCGGTTTAAATTTACTAAATATACTTTCTTAAGGACTTTTTTACCGGAGTAAAATACCGAAGATAACTATATCGTTATCGCTTTATAAATTTTCTAAAACTTAATTACGATAATACCCTCCTTTATATTATTATAAAGATTAAATCGCGCTATTAGATTATTTAATTATTTAAAAAGTTATAAAATTAAATACTTTTTCTAAAAATCTAAAGTAAAGTTTTAAAACCGTAATAATAAATAAAGACTATAATTACCTTATTTAAAGAGAGGTTTACTATAAGATTTTAATAATGCTTAATATTTTATCGTTTATTTTAATACCGCCTTAAAAAAGTTAAAAAATATAATAAAAAAAATAAAGGTTTCCTATATACTTTAGTTTATAATAATCTTTTATTTAGACTTTTATAAGTAGTAATTAGATTTTAACGTATTTATTAAAAAAAAATAGGATATTATTAATAAGTTTAAAAATAAATTTAAAGATATATATTAAAGTAATAAAGCTTAACTATAAATTATTTTTTAAATTAACGATAAAACTTATAAAGTTATAATTAACTTTATTAGTAATAAAAATATTTTTTTCGAGGCTTAATTAATAGGCTAAAGTAAAGTTAAACGATATTTATTAAAGCCGGTAATTAAAGTTAACTATCCTTTAATTTAATAGAAAACTTATAAAATATAATATCTTAAACTCTTTATAATAACTATAAATTATTTATTAATATTTACTATAAGTATTAAAGCTAAACGTATTTTTAACCGAATTAAATATACTATTATATATTAAAAACACACTATTATAACCGAGGTTATAAGCTTTATTAAATATTTAAAAAATTAATTATTAAACGTAATAATTTAAGGAGGTTAATAGACTATAAATATATATAATATCGTAGCGTTATAATAGGAGGTAGTGAATTTCCGGTATTTGGTTTAGAATAACCAGGTCCAGATACTAAGGTTCGATTACAAATATATCCAAAGCAATTTAATTATAAATAAAATATAACCTTCCACAGTTCAAATCAATTCAATTAAGGACCATATTTAAGTTGAGTTGCTTTGTTGCCAGCCTTGGTCTGGACCGTTGCATCACCCTTGTCAGAGCTTGTGTTCGGATCAATGACGTCATCCTACATTTTGACAACCCCTCGTCCAGGAACGATCCGCTGTTCCCCTGTCAAGCCATCCGGACTCTGCTGTCTAGAACATGGCTTGATTTTCCTACTGTAATTCAACTATTATTTACATACTCCTCAACACCAATCCGCCAAACCCCGTCGCTCCCATGGGTCGACAAGAAAGAGTCGCGCGGTCGATTGTCCGCGCCATCATCAGGACCAATATCAACGGCACCAAGAAGAAGTCCAGCAACCCGCTTGGGGTACTCCTCGCCGTATTTTCCGCCTTCTTCTCCCTCTATCAACTGCTTATGAGAAAAATTCGCCCTGCCGACTTTGCTAAGCTGCGACGAGAATACTGGGACGTCAGCGACGACGACTACGTCGACTCCTTCCGGCCGCGCGAAGGCGCAAAGGACGAGGAAGCCTTGACTGCTATTGGGGACATGGGATTCTCGGGTTCCGTAAGTGGGCAGCTCTTTGCTGAAGATTGTGACACATATGCTGACCACTACACTGGGCAGACTTTTTACGCAACCAACGACCAAAAGTACCTTGTCAAGTCCGTCCCCCGCCATTCCGAGCACTCCTTCTTCCGAAACGACCTCCTGACACCGTACGTTCAACACATGGCTACACATCCACAGTCCCTGTTGGTCAGGATATGTGATTTTCTCGGCGCATCAGGCGCATCAGTCGGCCGCATATTGCGGCTTGCGCCTTCGCACCACATCGTCATGGAAAATATCATGTACGGCCGGGATGAGGCAGAAAAGAGAGGGGACGCCAAGTGGGAGAACTGGGATCTGAAGCCGACGTCATATTTCTACCCCGAACGAGACATTGCGGATGGCGCGCTTACCAGCGACGCAACCAAAGAGCAGCTGGCGGACGAGTTTCATGACAAGATTATTCTCAGCCAGGAGCAAGCGGACGACTTCTTTGCAAGACTAGAGGAAGACACGAAGTTGTTGGCCGAGCATAATGCTGTGGATTATTCTCTGTTTTTGGTCCGGATGAAGCTGCCACGGGAAGAGGTTCAAGAGGAGGTTCAGCCAGAGGCCACAAGGTCCGACTCGAACTTGGCGCCGCCAGAAGATGGGCCATCAGTTCCACCTGCACCTCCGACGTGGAAGACGGGGGTTGCTTCGGCGGATGGCAAGTATGTCTACCGCGCGTCAATTTTGGACTTCTTCTGGGCCAAGCACAAGATCCAACCGAGGTTTATGACGCTGCTGATCAACTTGTGGAACTTGTTGATCAGTAAGGATGGGCCGATGAGCATCACGACCACGCCCGAGGAGTATCGGGAGAGGTTTTTGAAGATGTGTAGGGGGTATGTGGAGATCAAAAAGGATTGAGTATGAGTCTGTGGTAGTATGTTTGTTTCCCCTTTGACCTTTTCTTCTTCACTGTATCAGATACCCACACCACAGGCATAGTTTTAGCACACGCAATGTTTAATGTCTTGACCTCAACCATTGGACCTACTCTGCTGCTTGCTTGGTCACCCCCGTCTCCCCACCAGGCGCCATCTGCCTAAACATGGCCATCGGATCAAAAAACACCTCGACGCTCTCCAACTGCAACTTGTCATTCACATCAGCCACCGCCACCCCTTCAATGTCAATCTCACCCCCATGGGCCTTGATGGTTACCTTCTCCCCTTTGTTGTTTGTCCCCACGTAATCCCCCTTCATGACACCCCAGTGCCTCCACCTAAACACCACCCTCGGCGGGCCGGCGTACACCTCCAGCACCTCCCACGCAAAAGAAGGCATGACCCTCTTGAAGGTCTTGTGGCTGGCCTCGAAGGAGGAGCGAGCGGGGCAGTAGAACTCGTTGGGCTCGATGATGGCGTTGTAGGTGCCCGCCGCGAGCATCTGGGCGGCGGTCTGGGGAGGGGAGCCGTTGACGCGGAAGGTGTAGGAGTCGGGGGAGGCGATGGTGCGCCATTGGGCGAGGGTGGGCTTGTAGGAGGCTTCGATTTCCCAGTTTTTGACGAGGTTTTCGACCAGGGAGGGGAGGGAGGTGGAGGGGTGGGTTGACCTTTTGGCTGGAAGCCGGGGGTTAGAAGTGGGAAGGGGAAAGGGTGGAGGGGGGGGGGAAAGGGACGAACTCTGGGAGAAGAACTGGCGGGTTTTGGTGTAATCGGGGGGTTGGCCGTGGCGCCAGGTTATGGAGGGATCGGAGAGGACTGCGTCGGGGTTGAGGACGTAGTCTGGGAGGGAGGGGGGAGGGGGGGCTTCGGTGGTGGTTGAAGTCATTGTGGAGAGCAAGATCCGACAGGGGATGGGAAGTAATGGCGTGTACCTACGGGACAGTGGGAATGGGGGAGCGAGTAGCAGGGTCTAAGGCGGGTATATATGCCTGCCATCACATCCTACCTTCCACCACCCCCGAGGATAGAGGTGTAATTGTCTTACTTCCACAAGTTCCTTACCGTTGATAAGATACCACTGGCAATGCCACCCGATGGATACCTTAGCTGGCCTATTACAGCCGGGTCTCAATCTATGTCCCTCTTCTCGGCACGCCAGGATACTCTATCTCCAACGGTCGTTGGTGTGGGCCTGCGAGAACCAACTGAGGGAACAGGCAATGTCATCGTTGAACCATGGAAGACACGTTCTTCAGACGCACGCTCTAATTCCATGCCGCATGCAGGGTCCGCGAGAGTCGACATACTGTATCCTCGATGCTGCAATGCACGGTGGCTGCGTGGTCCAACCACCCGGTGACTGTGGAAGATGACCCAACAGCATATTCTACCAAGTCCTGTACGACAGACACGTGAAGGTGAGAAGACGTGGGTAGGGCCGCTTCTTTTGCCCAGATTGACCACCTAGTATTACAGAGCGATTGTCAGTTTTGACAGCAGGCATAATGGTTGTGAACACTGATATCATTCTACCAAGAATAGATGCGGAGATATATGCCGAACATGCCATGTTGATGCAGAGTTGACGTTGACCTCGGGATAATAGCGGTCAGGGTCAAGTCGTCTCGTCCGGAACTTGTGTAACCCGGCCAGTCGTGTCATCACTACCAACTGCATAATAACGTAGCAATGGATTCCGTGAACCGAAAGAGTGCAACGGGGGACTCTATTCCAAAAGTTCTATGATCCAGATTGCCATTCATCTAGACGACTAGGCCGTACAGACATGCGCTTTTTTTCACCCACCCACCCGTCGGACCCAGTTGAGAAACGCCGGCTCCAGTAATGCAATGTCTCGATATGACTTATCAACCTCTTGCGTCTCCGCCGCCCTGAGAGTAGCGATGACACAAGAAAAAGGCCGGCACAATTCCGAGAACAGGTGGTAAGCGATGCGTCAAGAAACTAAATGAGAACTGATGATACAAACAAAAATGAAAGAGCACTGTCACATGAGAGACAGTCTCAGTCGTCCCATTCCTCATCAAGCTGATCAATCAGCCGGTTTTCGGCGTCTCGGCTGTGGCGTCTCCCACTTGGGGATCCTGACAATGTGTGGTACCCCCTTCCACGAGGAATCAGGCGGCCACAAGACGAGGTCAAAATGGTGAAGAGGTCCTACGGCACAGGTTAGTGGATACGATCCAAGGAAACTTAAGTAGGAAACAGAGACGTACCACGATGAAGCTCCAAATGCCGGCCCACAAGCTGTAGTTGGGAAGCTGACGCCAGCCCCTGGCATGGGCAACTGTGCGCTGGTAAAAGATACCACCGACAACGTAGACCAAGACGGCAATGAAAAAGATGATGGCAAAGACGCTGCCGGGGCCAACACTTCCAGGTTTGTGGGGTTCGGCGATGGAGCAGGCGTGCATCGAACGGACCTCGAAGAAATAGGCACACTCATCTGGATCTGTGCCAACAAAAGAAGCGGCCGTGGGGGTGTCTGGGTCCCTGTCGCAAAGGAAGGAAAAGGTTGCCGACTTGCGGCGCTGTGTCTTTAGCTTCTCCTTCTCCTTCTCCTTATCCTTATCCTTTCTGTCCTCGTCCTCGTCGTCCTCGTCCTTGTCTTTCGATGCGCGCCTCGATTCGGAGTCTTCGCTTTCGTCATCGTCGTATTCGTGGTACTTGTATGTTGCTCCATCGTGAACCTCCCATCTCTTTTCTTTGCTCTTTTCATCAGAGACACCACATGGTGAACCGCCCGAGTATTGAAGGACAAGCTTACGTCCTCGGGGTACTAAGTTTCCATCTGATAATCTGTCACGGTCCGTCAGCTTTATAGCCACACCGAAATCCTTGCCAAGAGAAGAATCTCCTTACCCTAGAGCGTATACTTTGCCCTTGGTTTCATAGTATGCGCTCACATTCTTCCACAAGTCCTTATCTAGTCCAACGACATCCTCCACCTCCTTGACCACGGGGCTGCAGAAGTTTAGTGTGAAGTTCGAGCCATAATCCCAGCCTCTAGCCACATAATCATCGACGGGCGACCCCTTTGGCGGCTTCTCCCCCTCGGGCACAACTACTGCAGTGTCGGGTCGCAGGTCGAAGAAAGCTCCGGCGCCGGTGGTTGCTGTTGCGACACAGGGTGTGACGACAGGCGTGGATGTGGTGGTTGTCTTTGAGGACTCTTCGGCAACAGCTTTGCCCCCCAGCGCAGCAAGGGCGCAAAGTAGAAGAGCTCTGGACGGTGTTGGGGGATGCATGGCTAAAATATTTGATGACGTCTCAAAAGTCGAAACGGAGGTGTTCGGTCAAGGATGTTGGGGCTTGCTTGGCTTTCGAGATGCAGATGCGCGCGTTCGCGCCAGACGGCGGGAGCTGGGTGGTATCGAGTGCTGTCATTCACTGACGAAGCGGGGGCACACAAGGAAACACGGAAAGCAGTCGGCGACGCTGGCGACTTGGTCTGAATGTTGTGGCCGTTGGATGGTGGAGGAACTGCTCCCAAACGCGGCCTTCCCAGGTTAACCGTTTTAGAAGCCGGTGCTAACTGCAAGTTTGCTAGCTGTCCCTTGTCCTGGTCGAAGGAAAAGGGAGGCGTTGAATGGGAGCTGTGATTGGCTGCCTCAAGCACAAGGGGCTGCCCGGCCCTTGCAGCTGGCAGCATTGAAGTGCACATGTCAGGGTAAAGCTTAAGGTTTATGGGAACACGGGCAGTTGAAGCTTCTCGTGAACTGGCCCAAAGAGAGAAACAGCAGATCGACAACAGAACTCCCGTCAGAGCTGTAGTGTATTGTACACACAAATTCCTCCATCGACATCCATGGCGGCAGATCTCGGCTCCAAGTCCACCTGGACTTTGATGCCAAGGACAGGGTAGAGTTGCCAAGAGTGCTGCCCCCTGACCTTCCACCAGCTCATCTGAAAAATGGATTGCGCTTGCTGCTGCGTCATTGGCCCAGAGAAACTCAGGCCATCCGGAAAGCTCAGAGCCGACTCTGAATCTCTCAGACCATCCGGGAACTCCAGCGCCGACGCGGTAGAGACCATCGCCAACGTCTTCTTCAACGGGCACCGTCAGCATCTGGGCTTCCTGTTGATGCCATAGCCCGGAACCCGCGGTTTCCACCAATTCGGCAGGCCGCTACTTATATGCGACAGCTTCCGCGACTAATTAATTGATACCTAAACATTGCGAAGGCGCATCACCGCAGCAATGGGTTCCAAAACACAGCAACCCATCGAGGTGTCGCGCAAGAAGCCCGAGTACGAGTTTTTTGGACCGTAAGTACAAGCAAGCCTTCCGTCCTTTTCTTTCTGTCGCCCACATTCCGCTAACCACATCTCCTGCAGACCCGGCGCTACCTTGATCAGCTTTATCCTCCCACCCCTCGTCTACGCCATCACCTTTGCGTGTAACGATCTCTCGGGCTGCCCCGCGCCTTCCCTCCTCCATCCCAAAACCCTCGATCTCGATGTCCTCAAGCGCGAGGTGGGCTGGCCCCAGGATGGATTGCGCGGTCTTTTCAGCTTGGAGGCCACAGGGTGGACCTTGGCTTTCTACCTCTTCAACGCCATCCTCTATAGGATCCTTCCCGCAACCGAGACCGAGGGCACAGTTTTGCGGAGTGGTGGCCGGTTGAAGTACAGATTCAACGCCTTTTCCACCACCATGTTTTGCATCGTTGCTGCCGCTGCCGGTACCATCGCTCAGGGCGCCGAATTCCCCCTCTGGACCTACATCACCGACAACTACGTGCAGATCCTGACCGCCAACACGCTCATTGCCTATGCGCTTGCCACTTTTGTCTACGTTCGCAGCTTCAGTGTCAAGCCTGGAAATCCTGAGAACCGCGAGCTTGCCGCCGGTGGCGTTACTGGCAACATCATCTACGACTGGTACATTGGGCGCGAGCTCAACCCACGCATTACCCTTCCCCTCATTGGCGAGATTGACATCAAGGAGTGGATGGAGCTGCGCCCTGGCATGCTGATGTACATCTTGCTCAACGGTGCCTTCATTGCGAAGCAATACCGTAACTATGGGTATGTTACCGACAGCATCGTCTTTGTCGCCATTGTGCAGACACTCTACGTCTTGGACGGTCAGTACATGGAGCCTGCCATCATGACGACTATGGATATCACCACCGACGGATTTGGCTTCATGCTTTCGTTTGGTGATCTTGTCTGGGTTCCGTTCATCTACACCCAGCAGACACGCTACCTCGCGACCCATCCCCAGACTTTGGGTCCTTTGGGCCTGGCTGGTGTTGGCGCCTTGTTGGTTCTTGGCTTTGCCATCTTCCGCTTGTCCAACAGCCAGAAGAATGACTTCCGCACCAATCCCAACGACCCCAAACTGGCTCATCTCAAATACATGCCCACCAAGGCTGGCACACGTCTGCTCATCTCTGGCTGGTGGGGCATTGCCAGACATATCAACTATTTTGGCGATTGGCTTCAGGCCTGGCCTTACAGCTTGCCCACTGGCCTTGCCGGCTACACCATCTTGTCTGCCGGTAGCGCTGCTGTGGATGGTGCCACCAGGATGCTTGATGGCCGCCAGGTTATTCCCGGGGAGGCCAAGGGGTGGGGAATCATCTTCACCTACTTCTACGTCTTGTACTTTGCTGTTCTGTTGGTCCATCGTGACCGCAGAGACGATGAGAAGTGCGCCAAGAAGTACGGCGAGGACTGGGAGAAGTACAAGAAGACTGTCAGGTGGAGAATTATTCCTTACATCTACTAAGATATGTGGTGGTGGTGATGGCTGGGGCAGTGATTGCAGATGGAGTGGGCATGGGGAAATGGATAAACGGGATCTTGGACAGGAATGATATGGGTGAATGGTGCTTGGGTCGAATACATGGCAAATCTACATACAATACATAATTTAATACCTTGAAAAAGCAATGGGCATGATCCAGTTTAATTTTGCTCGTGTGAATGCGAATCCATCTATCGTGGCAGAAACCCCCCTATTCTAGAGCGGTGAGCAGGCCAGAACCAACGAGTCAACGACAGTTGACCTTATGGCCCGTGCACTCAGTTCAACCAACCAACACGTGACAAAGGTTCAGCAGTGGGTCTCGAAAATCAACCACCAGCACTGGCTTGGCCAATCCATCAACGCGTGTTTCCGTCCTCAACACCGTAGACGAAACCACACGCATCAACCCGACGACGACCGAGCCGCTGATCGACTTTTTATCACCCAACCACGCACCCCATCAAACTGCTTTACTTTTGGAGTCTCGGAAATCGCCAAATCATCTAATCAGCCGCCACCATGTCTGACGTTAACATTCAGTGAGATACTGCCCTGCCAAACCGCCCCATCTTATTCACACCGAAGAGGCAGAAGCTAATCATGGGTTTTCGATGATGCAGGGC
Organism: Cercophora samala; assembly: GCA_030512305.1. Lineage (NCBI taxonomy): Eukaryota > Fungi > Ascomycota > Sordariomycetes > Sordariales > Lasiosphaeriaceae > Cercophora > Cercophora samala. The sequence continues at coordinate 85,309 of JAULSY010000080.1, read as the reverse complement.
ACTTCTCAACAAGCCTCGCAATGAGTGCACGTAAGTACAATGCTGCCAACCCCCATCCTAAAGTCAGAAGAAAGATGCTAACACTTTCAATAGTGAGTATGAGATTGCTCAACTGGTACGCATATTCAAATCTCCATTTTCAAACGGACGGAGAACCCGAGAATGCCAGTGACTGATTTGACGACTACAGGAAGCCTATGAGATGAGCAATGGGCCGCTTTCGCTCCTGCAGACAGCTGTTCGCAGCCACTCCCAGGTTTTGATTAGCATTCGGTCAAATCGCAAGCTGTGAGTTTGTCATATCAGCAGATGGGATGTGGCATGGAAGAAGTACTAACCTAGTGTTTTTCTGCTCGTTTTAGTCTTGCCAGAGTGAAGGCTTTTGATAGACATTGCAATATGTAAGTCTTTTATGACACTCGAAACAGCTTCTCATGCTAATATTCTCTTAGGATCCTTGAGAACGTCGTAAGTACTTGCCTGCCGGATAGACGGGTGTCAATCCCGAACTCCTTGATAGGCCGAAGTGAGGCTCATTGATTTCCCCTATGCAGAAAGAGATGTGGACCGAGACTCCAGTACACAACGGAAAGAAGGGCCGGCCGGTCAACAAGGATCGTTTTATCAGCAAGATGTAAGTGGTAGCGTCGGGTCTTATGGGGTCGTGCTCTAGGCTAACATCGACTTGCAGGTTTTTGCGGGGTGATAGCGTCATCCTCGTTTTGCTCAGCTGATTGATTTTTTGTCGAAGTTTGCCGCTTCCCGGGTATGAATAAGGCAGTCCCCGGGGTTAGCAACACAACTGCCGTTCTTCGGGGCCCTGTAGACGGCCCAGAGATTCGGGCCGTTTCGCTGCCCTCTCCGGATTGTCGGGTAGCCGGTGGAGATATGTTAGTCGGTAAACAGAGGGTTGGGGATGTCATTACATTGGGCGTTTTCGTTTTCAGGGCTCTTGCGAATTTGGCAGATACTACATTTCGGACCAACCAGTATAAATAAAAGCTCGGCGTTGCTTTCGCTTATCACCAACCGAACGAGCCTCAAACATGGACCTGGGGCACAGTTGTCGATTGAGGGTCTGGACAAGTGGAATGAATGGTTTGCGTTGGAAGAGCCGCAGTTCTTTCCATGCCTACAAGGGTAGCCTTTTCAGAAAAAGAACGTACGAGGCACTGAAATTACAACTGCCCGTGTGTCAAGTCGACTACTACCGACAAAAAGGCAGCCAAGAAGACCTACTGAATTTGTGTCACTACCAACGTAATAAATTCCTAACCTCGTATCAAAATACTAACTACTCGCCCATGCTCTATACTACCGTGATGGCATGGACCACATGACCGGTGACCCGGGTCGCTACAGTTGAGCTCGTGAAAGCCACTGAGCAGAGACAAGACTGTACAACGTTACATGGCCTTTGGCTGTGGTGGTGTGTTCATTAGTTTAAGCATGTTCACGACACCGGTGACCACGAGCATGGATACAGCGTCGGAGTCGGGAATGTAACACAGCACTCCGGTCGTCTTCGAATCCTGTATCATTCTTACCACAACAAAATGATAGATCTCTTACCCTCATCGTTGACGGAACTCACAGCTCGTCGCCGCCTCGCTTGCTTCCGAGCAGCCGTGGCGTTGGAAAAGGACCGATGCACGTTGATAGTGTGTAACCCAATTCTAACAGCAAGAATGCTTGGCCATCAACGTTGTTGCATTTTGGGCGCTGGCGGACTTGGGTCTGAAAGTCATGGCGCGAGAAAACGGTACGGGGAAGCTCACCCGGCAGTTGGTCAAGTTGGATGTTGTTGCGGGGAGACGGCAGCGCTGGAGCTTGTTCGGTGCGGGGCAGAACCCACTGTTTACGACCGTTCAAGTGTGGGGTCGTGTTCGGGTAACAGTGTAACGATCACTTTAAGCGCACCACCAGCAGGACCGTTGCTATCCAGGCCCAGATTCCTTCCGCGTTGTCGGTTGGAGAAAGGTTTTCACGGATGCCTTGCAATGCTGCAAGATGCTGAATTTGGCAGGTGCTTTATTTCAAACAAGCCACGCCCGAAGCTGAACACTGGCGGACCTCGAAACTTTCATCAGCGGTTCCATTACAGAATCCGTATTACGGTATGACAGGGATCAGCACTTGCCGAGAGCTCAAGCTTCTGTAGCGGCCAAAGTGCCGATCTACACCATCTCCACTAAATTATTCCCGATCATCGTCATCTTAACTTCCATCTGGACCTCCAAGCACAGGGGGAATTGGGGGTAGGCACTTACGGCATTGACATTAATTATACCGTGTTCTTCTGTTGCTAACGAAAGCAATTAAGTAGCTATGCGGTAGAAAAGCCTTTACTATCATGCCTCTTCGACCGACAAGCTCCGGTCCTGTGAGTAAGCTCCTATCTTATGGATCACCAAAATACACACAACCTCGACGGGGTATCAACCATCCCGATTAACGGGTTACCGAAAATACACGACAATTCAGCCTCCCCCGCATTCTGGCCAGGGAAAACGACCATCTCATCCGCCAGATTGTCATCCGTATTCCTCAGTGCAGCTTGGGCGCGATCGGCCCTTTTTTTGGCAACAGCCATGACCCGGGCTCTCACCCGCCCTGCTCCTCCCACCTGCCCGAACGGATGCGCTGCGACCCTGCAAGGCGTTGTTGCTGCCCATGGATGGAGAGGCACTCTACGTGTCTACCTTTTGTTTTTGTTCTCTTACCTGAGCCTTACCGTGTCCACTCCTCGGTGTCTTTGGTTGTGCCATCAATTCATCGGCGAGCATGCCGAGATGGGATGACGGCTGGCATCCCGGAAACGGTCCACTGACGTATGTACCTACACAACGACATTGACCGGCCAGCCATGAGGATCTCGGAATTAAACACGCCAGGTACCGGACTGAGGGGGAGGACGCAGCCCTGTTTATATATATTGCTCCCCTCATAGCTTCCGCTCTGTTTGTTTCACCCCAGTGCCGTCGTCCGTGGTGATCTCTGCATCTCCCTTGCCAACCTCCGGCAGCTTGCATCTTTTCATCATCTACAGCCCGGATCCTCCTGGGTTGCCACGATGAAGTTCAGCATTGTGGTTGCCGCCCTGGCAAGCGGCGCTCTTGCCACTCCCCAATATCCCCAGAAGGTGCGCATGTTCATTCCGTTGAGTCAGTCCCACGCCTCCACCAGCCACGAGCTCATCACAATAACTACGAATTCGAGCTCGAGGCTGTAAACTCGTTTCCTTCTTTCTTTTGCCGTCCAACTATTCGGCTTCACACGAACACTACCTCAGCCGATGTACAACTCTCCTTCTCTTTTTACCCAAATTACTTCAGATCTGATCGTGCATGATCCGCAACCAACATGCAGCTCAAGCATGCCGCCTACTGGCTACCCCTTATTACTGCTAGAGCCGCACCTGCTAACAATCATGCACAGCTCAGCAAGAGAGCCCTCGAATACTCACCTCCCGTCTACCCATCGCCATGGATGAACCCGGAAGCGGATGGATGGGCAGAGGCATATGCCCAAGCTCGGGAACTTGTCTCCCAGATGACACTGTTGGAAAAGGTTAACTTGACGACAGGTACTGGGTAAGTATCCCCCCACTCGGATCACTCTAACCGCGTTGCTAACTATGGTTCAGTTGGGCCTCGGAACAATGTGTCGGTCAGGTAGGAGCTATCCCCCGTCTGGGACTCCGCAGTCTTTGCATGCACGATGCTCCCCTTGGAATCCGCGGATCCGACTACAATTCTGCCTTCCCTTCTGGTCAAACAGCTGCTGCTACATGGGACCGCCAGTTGATGTACCGCCGTGGCTATGCCATTGGCAAGGAGGCCAAGGGCAAGGGCATCAATGTGCTTCTTGGACCTGTCGCCGGCCCTCTTGGTCGAATGCCCGCTGCTGGGAGAAACTGGGAAGGATTTTCCCCAGACCCTGTTTTAACTGGAGTTGGAATGGCCGAGACCGTCAAGGGACATCAAGATGCTGGTGTGATTGCATGCGCGAAGCACTTCATTGGCAATGAACAAGGTATTTGCAAACAGGGCGGCAAATGGGCTGCAGTTCAAATGCTGATCTGGTAACAGAACATTTCAGGCAAGTTGGCGAGGCTCGCGGTTATGGGTTCAACATTAGCGAGAGCCTCTCCTCCAACATCGACGACAAGACGATGCACGAGCTCTACCTCTGGCCTTTTGCGGATGCCGTCCGCGCCGGTGTCGGTTCCTTCATGTGCAGCTACCAGCAGGTCAACAATTCCTATGGATGCCAAAATTCCAAGCTTATGAACGGACTTTTGAAGGATGAATTGGGCTTCCAGGGCTTCGTCTTGAGTGATTGGCAGGCTCAGCATACCGGTGCAGCAGCGGCTGCGGCTGGTCTCGACATGTCGATGCCGGGAGACACCGAGTTCAACACGGGCGTCAGCTTCTGGGGCACCAACCTCACTCTGGCTGTGCTCAACGGTACGGTTCCAGCCTATCGAATCGACGACATGGCCATGCGTATCATGGCAGCCTTCTTCAAGGTGCAGAAGAGCGTAGAACTGGACCCCATCAACTTCAGCTTCTGGTCCCTCGACACTTATGGACCCATTCACTGGGCGGCAGGTGAAGGATACCAGCAGATCAACCACCACGTCGATGTTCGGGCCGATCATGGGAACCTCATCCGCGAGATCGCTGCCAAGGGTACTGTTCTTCTCAAGAACACGGGCTCGCTGCCCTTGAACAAGCCCAAGTTTGTGGCCGTTATTGGAGAGGATGCTGGACCCAATCCCAACGGACCCAACTCATGTGCTGATCGTGGTTGCAACAACGGTACACTCGCGATGGGCTGGGGCTCAGGGACTGCCAACTTCCCCTATCTTGTCACCCCCGATGCTGCGCTGCAGGCTCAGGCCATCAAGGATGGGTCTCGTTACGAAAGCATCCTGACCAACTATGCTGCATCGCAGACCAAGGCTTTGGTATCGCAGGCGAACGTTACGGCCATCGTTTTTGTCAACGCCGACTCCGGTGAGGGATACATCAACTTTGAGGGCAACATGGGTGATCGCAACAACCTGACACTTTGGAGAGACGGCGACAGTCTGGTGAAGAACGTTGCCAGCTGGTGCAGCAACACTATTGTGGTCATCCACTCCACTGGTCCCGTCCTTATCGGGGAGTGGTATGATAGCCCGAACATCACGGCCATCCTGTGGGCTGGTCTTCCTGGCCAAGAATCCGGCAACTCCATCACCGATGTTCTGTACGGCAAGGTGAACCCCTCTGGCCGCTCGCCCTTCACGTGGGGCGCTACCAGGGAGGGCTACGGCGCTGATGTTCTCTACACTCCCAACAATGGTGAAGGTGCACCCCAGCAGGACTTCACCGAGGGTGTCTTTATTGACTACCGTTACTTTGACAAGGCCAACACTTCCTTAATATACGAGTTTGGCCACGGCCTGAGTTATACCACATTCGAATACAGCAATATCCAGGTGGAGAAGAAGAACGCTGGCCCGTATAAGCCAACAACCGGCCAGACAGCCCCGGCACCCACCTTTGGAAACTTCTCGACCGATCTCAACGACTACCTGTTCCCCGACGAGGAGTTCCCCTACATTTACCAGTACATCTACCCCTACCTCAACACTACCGACCCTAGAAACGCCTCGGGCGACCCTCACTTTGGCCAGACAGCCGAGGAGTTTATGCCCCCTCACGCGATTGATGACACACCCCAGCCTCTTCTTCCGTCTTCAGGCAAGAACGCTCCCGGCGGTAACGCAGCTCTGTATGATATCTTGTACACGGTCACGGCGGACATCACCAACACGGGCTCGATTGTTGGTGACGAGGTGGTTCAGTTGTATGTTTCTCTTGGTGGCCCCGATGATCCCAAGGTGGTGCTGCGCGACTTTGGCAAGCTCAGAATTGAGCCAGGACAGACGGCGCAGTTTAGGGGGGTGTTGACACGGAGGGATCTGAGCAACTGGGACGTGGTATCACAGGATTGGGTGATCAGCGAGCATACCAAGACGGTGTTTGTGGGGAGGAGTAGTAGGGATTTGAGCTTGAGTGCTGCTTTGCAGTGAGTGTATTGATCTGGTGTAAAAAGGGGGTGGTGTTTAAGTTATCATGTGTTATCTTATGACATTGCTTAGCGAATGTAGCGTTATGAACTGCTTACAAGTTGGATTTGTTGAGATGAGTACCTATGTTGACCTTTGCTTCTATACACCTTTCGTCTCACCTAGGGATTCGATACTCACCGCTCATGGCTTGGTCAGATATTGGTAAAAAAGTGTCATGCGTAGGACGGCCACAGATGGACTGTCAATCTATCCCCTCAATGCCTGAGCTGGCACGGCTGGTAACCTCCTTTCCCAGAGTGACTGCCACGAACAAGACGATCTTCCAGCCAAGACCTCCACCAAACAACCAAAAGTTCCCATTTCTTCCAGGAGCTTGTCCATCCGCGGATCCCGAGCTTCTTCGCCAAAGATCACGATGGAAGGACTCGAAAAAGATTGGGGTGAAGTTGATGCTGATGATGCATGGGCTTGGGGACATTGAAATTGTAGCCAATAGGAGGACGAGCTTCGATTCTCAACCGGTCAGGAACCCCTCCCTCTTGGTGCGACCTGTTGCGACCCTACGTTGGGGTCTGGCCAATCAGGGGGGGATGTGGCGCTGTGAGGGCTGCGTTTGTTGCATGCTTGCTTGCATGATGTCAGACGCTAATCAGGATGGTTTAATGGGAATAGGGATGGCGGTTGATGGGAGGTTAGGACATAAGGTAGATAATATGAAGTAGGTAAGTAAGGTAAGTTGGTTTGTAGGGGATCGGGATGTGGTTGTGGTGCTGGATCGTGATTCTCGACGATGTGGTGGGGGTTTTGTTATATCTTTGTCATGGAGAGAGGAAGGATTGGTATCTCGCCTACAATTTGAGTTAAGTCAGGTACGCTTCATGGATAACAACTTTCATGGATCTCCGACTAACTCAAACGTCTGGTCAGATATTTACTTGTATAACCGGCTAGGCAGCACTATAACACTGCATAGTACCGGGGGAAGATTTAAGCTTGTGTCTTAGTGCCCGCCCAAGCGGACGAGGCTTTGGTCGAGAGAAACGTACGATAGGTGGTGACGAGCTTTGCGTCCTGCAAGGTGCTTAAAGACGAACGAGCCAAGACATGTCTTCACCGTCTCCCGGCATCCCCTCAGAAACAGATTGTACTGTAGAATGGCGGATGGACCCTTCTCTCGCAATATCTCTTTCATGGTTGCGGTACCAGGAATTTGTTCCACCGGTGTCATGATTGGCTGCGGCAGACCTGGCAGCTTCACCTGTCAGGTGCGAGCCCAGCGAGGCTATTGGCCAGGCCAGGCCAGCTGGGAACTTGCTGCATCAGGCATCCGCAATTGACCTGAGAAAGACAGTGAGAGACGCTGAGAGACGCTGAGAGACGCTCACACTTGAACAAGAAACTCCGGTCGACCACACCACGGACCAGTATCTCCGATCCAGGCCGAACTGCGCGTTCCAGGAACTCTCCGGAATTGCTCCCAGATGTTTACTCAATGAGTTGTCGTCCTGCTTTGCCAGATTTATCATGTCCTTTGTTCGGAGTCTTTCGCGGCTCGTGGGGGAGGCCAGCCGCTGCAAGGGAGCGGCACGAGATTGTCATTGCCGCGGTTGACATCCAGAGCCACCTTGTTGTCGAGCTACTATCGCCGTGATATCTGGACCTGGCATGGACCCTACGGCTAGGCCACATGGCCCGTCCGCCTGTTTATAGTGAAAAACAATTCACCCTGGAGCTTTCTGCAGGTCAACCGGCCCCCCCCCCACCTTCTAAGTTCGACGATAACCGACGCCTCGTCTCTTCGATATCCTTGCCAACAATACCAGCATGGGCATCTACAGGACATAATACGGCCGACGAGATTGAGCTGACATCTACTGCTAAATTCGGGTCAAGCCATCAAACCCCGTCAGAAAACCACTATCTACGCCCACACCCAACTCTTGATGCCTGCCAAGCACAACCTTCAAGGATACATCTCACCCACCCCACCCACCTTGATCCCACCCCTCCATCACGCCCAAGCCAGACATACAGTGCCGCTGCGAGACCCTCCCCGGACCCTACACATGTGGCATCAGATACCTTGCCATGTATTCTTCCAGTCAGCAAGTAATAGTCCTATCCGGGGTCTGTAACAGGATGATCTGGTCCACCAGACCGCATCCAAGGCACCCTGCAGGTGAACCATCTCGCTGGCTTGATAGACTTGATATAGAGATCACCTCCACCCCTCTTCCACACTCGGAGTCGGTACTTTTTTTGCTTGACATCAACAAACTTGTGTTTGATTCCGAATCACCGCCGAGCAATCTCTCCCAATGGCGTCACACACAACTCCGGCGTCCGAGCCTGCAGCCACTCTTCCCGAAGCTCGGAGCCATTCACCCTGGCGACGATCGGCTTGTGATCGATGCCGAAGCCAGAAGCTTCGTTGTACACGCAAGAAAGAGGATGATACCAGCACTCCATGCACAAGATGCCTTCGCATTCGATTCCCTTGCTTTACCAGTCCAGCCAAGCCCCCAGGCCGGCTTGCCCACAGAAGAGCGGCAGCGGCAAACAATGCATCCCTCAGCGATGTTGCGCAGCGTCAACTACCCTTCGTATCCTTACCTGGTGGCGGAAATACCATGACCACAGGAGACCAACTGGGTTGTGGTAACCCACTATATGCTCCATGGCCCTATGGTCAACAGGGAGTTGAACATCCACTGGTGATGGAGGATAGCTCCATGGCCCTCGCGTGGGCAGACGGAGGTCACGGCATCGGCAGCTTTGACTTTTCTGTTCATGATAACACACTGTTGATGGACCCTCATATTACTCTGTATGACAACCAGCACATCCAACCGTCCTCACATCACCAGACACCCAGTGTCTCTCTTCCATCACCTCCTGAGTACCAACAATTTCAAGGCTTCAGCCCCGAAGATAATTATCACACAACGAAGGCTATCCCAGTGCCAAAGTCTTCGCGCCAAACAGATCCTGGGGTTTTACTCGCAAGTCTGCAACAAAACCTATCAAAGCAACTTCTCCACGCGAAATCGCTACCTCGAGACTTTAGCATTCTCGATACTCTTTTGCCAGGGTCAAGCAAGGCCACCGACGGTTACGACCCTTTGGCTTCGGTCCTGAGCAGCACCTGTGATTTGATCGAGATCTCCCAACTATTCCACCGACCCGCGGACGCTGGAACACCGCAAAGCGGCCACAAAAGATCACCCAGCATCACCGACGACGGCGGCGCCAGTGTGCACGGCGGATCAAGATGGCCATCACCTGCCTCCAATGCTTCTCAGATTGCCAGCCAGGGGTACAGCCTGACACACTCTGCGGGCTCGTCAACGGCTGCGAGCTCCCCGTCGTCGTCTACCGTCATCGACCCGGCTCTGGGAGGGACACCGGCGACAGCGCCAAAAGGACAAACCCAACAGCTCGGCGGTGCCAACCTGCTGACGATGGTGTCGTGCTACCTTCAACTCATCACCATTTACGACGCCATCTTTGGACACGTCTTGCTCGAGGCTGCGTTTGCGATGACGAGGAGGTCAAATGGGAACGACATCAATATGCAGCATGCTCTGGCTCACGCTATGCCTATTGATTTATCTAGGGGTTTTCCCGGACATCATCATCATCATCACCATCATCATCATGAGGCTTTCAGCTCAGCGGCGGGGCAGTACCCCCAGACTGCCGAGGTGAATCACTGGCAGAGAGCGGCTTTGCTGGCTCAGATGGTGGATAGGCAGCTGGAGGGGGTGGAAGGGGCTCTTGGCCTGCCGAGACAGTATTGTGTTTCTTCGCCGATGCAGGTGATGGCGGGGGATGAGATGAGAGAGGGTGGGCTGTTGTCGGGGAGGGAAGCGAGGGGGTTACTCGGGGTTCTTTTGGGCGGGCCGACGCCGGGGGTGATGTATGGAGAGGGGGAGATGATGCTGGATGGGTTTGTGGCTGCTAGTGTTGAGCAGGAGGGGGGGAATATGGTTATGCTCTTGAGGGAGAAGCTGGGGGGGTTGTTGCAGAACTTGGCGGGGGATCATGGGTGTTGAGATTCTAATTGTCTTTTGTTTACGTGGGTCATAGTGTTTACTATACGCATGGATTTGCATCGTTATGGAGTAATGGGCATTATTGGAGTTGGGGGTTTTCATGATTTGGGTCTAGCGGTGGGTAGAGCATAGCGTTTGGGTACACAAATGGGAATATAATGTGTTGAGCTTTGTTTACGATCAAGCGTCTATTTGCGGGCAAGTAATTCATAACTTTGATACAGATCCTGTTGTTCTAGACAGTGGATTCTCCCTCGTGTCTCTGTCTCGATGAAAGGCTTTGGAAATGCTGGGTATGGGCGATCACTGATCATTGAAAACAACCCTGGGCCTGACAGACGGTATGGGAAGCAGGCAAGGTAGGTATGCAGGTATCGGCCCGTGCTGTCAGGGTGGCCCCCGTCAGGCCGGAAAAAGGGGGTCGATCATCGGGTGGGTCTGCCGAGACAGGGAAGGGAAGGGGGGAGTGGCAGTAGAAGAGGTCTACGTCTACCCCCTTTTCGATGAACAGCTTGGGGACAGGGTTAGCTAGCTTTGGGCGTATGTAGTGTAGTGTGTACCCCTCCCGGTAGAGGCGAGGCGAGGCGCTACCTTACCGACCGGTGGGAAATGGCCTGCATGACTGCGGCATTTGTGCCACGCCTTGGGGGGGTATATAGGTACGTACTACTTACCTACTACCTACGCCCTTGCCTCTCGTACCTATGAGTGTGATCCTTGGTGTTGATTTGCTGGAGGGGTTTATGGTTTATGGCTGTGCCGCTTACTTTTTCTCACCTCGATCTGGGCCGGGTTGGTACATCGGACCCGCCGCGCGGTTGGGGTTGTGTTTTCCCCAGGCCGGTAGGGTCATCAACAGGAGGCCAGTATGTACTGACCGGGTAGGGGAGGGGAGGCCCGTGGGTTGTAGAAGCTATCTCCAGTTGGGGCAGGCAGGTGAGGAACTTGGCGTGTTTGTTTTGTTTACTTGTTACTAGGGTAGAGTGACTGGTGGAGGAAGTTTGAGACCTAGGATATTCAGGTGTCCATACGGTTGCGTGAAACATTAGAATATAAAAAACGGCTATGTTTGCTCGAATGTGGTCAAAGGAAATCATATCATGACTGAAAATATCCTGGTTTCCAGTTCTCAATTCATGAAACGAACAGATGGAATGGTCAGAATTTGACCCAGGTATCATTGCTGGGGAACAAGAAGCTTAACGATATTTTTATCTTCACGACCCTTCGGAGCCTCGACAGAGGTCGGCATTCGGAGAGGGCACGGCCGGCACCATTATCATCTAGATCGGAAGATTTAATGGTGGTGTTCGGGTAGTTCCTGGCATGTGCACTGCTGATCTTCCACCGCTGTCAAGAAAGACCGCCGAGGGGGTTGTGTAATCATCTAGGTTGCCAAGATTGCATGCTGTTGCGCTGACTGAGGTTTTTCATTATCATTGAAGTCGGTGGGTAATTTCCCTATGCATATACCAGAAGATCAACCTCAGCTAGAAATGCGGGCTCAAGAACCCAATGCTGATGATTCAAAATGAAGATGATGACGCGAGGTGTCAGGTGGGTTTGTGGTGGTGGCGGTGGCTGGAAAAGCTGGAGAAGGCACATGCACTCCAGTCTGCCATGAGTGGAGGGGAATGATATAACCTTGATCGCGTGATGGCACTGCAGTAGTGTGTGTATAGATTGTTGTTTTCATGGCAAGCATCATAGGTATGGCGTTGAACTGTCTGTTCTGTGGCTGAAACAATATGAATCTGGAAACCTGGGGAGTCGGTGGTGGGTGCCGAAAGGGAAAGGCGGAATGCGAACGGGAGGCACATGGTGCCAAAGCATCCGTTAGCCGGTAATGGAGGTATCGTGGTGGCGTCTTTAGGTCGCTTCGAAATCTCGGTGCCTGGTTTGCGCCCCCAGCCCATGATGACATCGAGAGCTGAGTGCTAGGATGGCGGCTTAGTAACAATGATGGCTAGAAATGAGAAAGATCGAGATGAGGCAAGTGATGGACGTACATCGCGGGGATTTACTAAGTAGCTATTTTAGAACTTAGATTAAGGCTTCTCTCGTCGTCAAAAAATCCTAGATCTGGCTTAGCATCGAAGTGTTCCATTGGAGTGTTTTCGTGAAGCTCATACGTGAACTTCACTGATGAAGCCTCGAGGCCCTTTTTGCCAATCCCTGACGATTCATCGTGACCAATATGCAGGACACCTTCCAAGACCATATTACAGTCCATTGTGAATTGCCGCTTGTTCTCCTCGTGATGCTATGTTCAATCTAAAGAAGCATACCGCATTCAGGGGCCCCCTATTCAGCATCTCACGGGTGTGTGCTTCTGTTAGGTGAAGTTTTTGCTACCTAAGAGAAAAGGAGAAACAACAGGAACAGACATGACAGCGCCTAGGTACCTGGCAACTATCAGTGCATCTACAGGGACCTCGATATACAGCGTGGTCTTTGGCCTTCATTCAGTCTGGAGACGAATAATGACATATCGAATGCTTAAGTGAAGAATATGCACTTTGCCACGGTTGAGGGCTTGTGTGTCACACCATCTACACTTTCCAAGCATTACACCATCCACCATCAACATTGGTATTGTCCTCCATGACAAAGAATTCCTCTACATGGTCAGCAACGTCACAACCTGGTCGGTGAGCCGAATTTAACCATGTCTCCGATGTTCGAGATAACTTCCGACCAAACTCACGCCTCAGCGCCAAGCCAAAGAGTTTCCGGGTCAGGGCTAATATTGGAAAGCAAGCCCAGTTTCAGGAGAAAAGTATGGCCCAGTGCCAATGTACCTGGTAGTTAGATACCCGACATTGGTGAAAAGATGGGCAAAGTTCAGTCGTCGTCCCATCATATGTATATTACCTAGATGTGTCATGGAAGATTGTTGATGATGTCTGGAAACATTGAGCCAGATGCCAGTTTCAACGTGCTATTTTGCTACTCAAGATAATTGTAATTTGGCCTCTAAAGCAAGAGACTCTGCTTTGAACAACGCCAATGTGAGCAGTGGTTGTTAGACGCGAACGCTTACTTGAATACCTATTGGAAATATATGGTGATTAAGAGTTTCAACCGTAGCTACGTGACGTTGTCATGGTGTTTGTAAGAATTCTCCTGTCATATGTTTCGGGCCACTGAAAGCTACTGGTATGACGATCTACTTAAGTAGCCTATGCCATGTCTGCGTAGTCGCCAGTCACTCCCTCGCCGCCATCCAGTTCCTGAGGCCCATATTTGTCCATGATGAGCTGTGTCTTGAGCGAATCACGCGGAACCAGCCATCCCCTTTCCGCCAAATAATCACCAAGAACCTTTTGTGTGGTTCCGGCCTGATTCCCATTATCACTCTTGAAGGAGATTTCGACGATAGTCTCAGTGTCTGTATCACTGCCTTCGACGCGAAGAGGCCAAATTTCAACATCAACCTCGACTCCTTCCCACGTGCCTTCGTAGCGTTCAGCTGAGACCGGACCGTATATGACGGCTTGAGAAAGAAGACTTCTTCCCCATTTCTCGAATAACCAATCGTCGAACTTGCCGGGAATCTCCTCCACAAGTAACTTCCTGGACTCATTCTCATCCGGCAGACCCATCTCCTTCTTCCCCACTGAATCCTTCTTGACCTTCTTCTTGCGGCTGATACTCAGAGTCTGCTTCTGAAATCCCCACTCCACTTGTGCATCGTACTTGGTCTCAGTGACATCAAAGCCTTCATCTCTAGCAACGCTGAGAGCCGTGAGAAGGTCGCTGGCATCGATGGCCCCGTCGGCTTGGCCATCAACGATTGGGTATCGTTTCTTGTAAGTGAGTTCATAGCCCGACTCGCCTTCAACCTTGCGGATACGAGGAGACCACCCCGCATTGTAGATCTCCCTAGAGGTTGTGTCCAGAAACTGGACATCCATTCTGATGGGCTTTTCGGGGAGTTTGAAGGCTGCACGGAGGCTCTCGGCAGGCTTGGATGATGCTGCGTCAAGAACCTGGGTTTCATCAAGGAGGAATTTGACCTCGAAATCAGGCAGCATTGCTGATTTCACTATATGGAACTGGTCAGTAACCAAGTCTGGTATCAAAAGAGGTTGCAGACTACCGTACCGTTCGCCATGATGTATTCTTTTTGCACAGCAGCTGAGACTCTCTCAAGTTGTGTAGGATTTGACTGCAACAGAGAATTCAATAGCCCTGAACATGTTGACCCCTTTATATCTGTTTTTTACACATCTCATCCTCTTGAGTCGGGGAGTCCGACCATCCAAAAGTGCAATTCCATAGGTACGGTATAATATTGAATACACTAGCCGCATTCAAAATGGCTATCGGGGTTGGGGCGTAAAACTGTGCAAGACAGAAGCTGAGTGTGGATGAATCCGAGGCTTTGAGTGGTCAATTCTTTGTCACGCCGACATCCCTGATGCAGGTGCTTCAGCTCCGAGTAAATGCAGATCCAAGCAGGCCAATCTCGACCACCTGAACAAACCACCTTTTCACACCTTGCGCAGATCACCGACTCGGATTTATGCAAGGGCAATTCCAGACCATGAGGAGCCAGCCCTATGAAATGATGCCATCCTGGGGTAGCTACCTGAGTACTTGTCAACAGTTTTATCCGGCCCGGGTGAACCCGATGGTTTGGTTCCCCGAAGGGCTTCATATCGTGAAATGCGGGAGATATAGATGCTGTGTTGTAAATGATATCATTCCCATCATTTCTATCTCAGGCGTCTACAGATATGTACTGGAATCTGTAAAAAGTCGAAACGTGTGGTCACCACTAACCCCTAACCCCTGAACCCCTGAACCCCTGAACCCCTGAGTGGTTTGCTGACTCTCCCTACCGGCCGTACCAAATCATCCACGAACCAAGAGATCCATTTGATTTTCGAACCCCTGAATTTCATCTCTGACAGCCTACCTAGAAGGGGTCGACACAAGGCCATCTTATCATACCTACATTTACGCAGCTGAGGAAGGACACCACGCCCCCGACACCCACCCGAGGTAAGGTAGCATCTCTGTCCCTCGCCAAATCTGGCATAGAAAACTCTGCGGAAAGTAAGCCATCTTTTGGTATCTTGACAAGGGAACTGCCTTTTCAATGGCTTTGCACTCCATAAATGGAGGCACTCGCTTCATCCCGCCCCTCCCTCATAACGGAAGCCTTCATCCATCACCGGCCACACTGACATCACTGCACATGCGTTGCGAGCAAGCGAGTATGAGTTCGCTACGGCGGTGATCTGTTGTAGCATAGCCAGCATCTTCCTTCTCTTTCTCTCCACAATCAACACCTCTCTGGGCAAACCTTGGCTGCATCTTGCCCGGCATCGAAGGCGCGTCGTCGGCAACGATTCCCGACGGGAAGGCTGCGTGAGACCCAAGATAACCCTGTTCCCTGCCATGTTTCAAGATCGACGATGTGGATACCCGACCGTTTGGCGTCCGCCTACACTCTTTTGTAGTGGCTAGTGTAGCCCATAAACTTAGGTATCTACTCGATGTTATAAGCTTCACTCTCAAGTTGAGATTATTCCAGACCCAAAGGCCCAAATACAAGGAAAGGAAAGTCAGTACAGTCCTGTGATGTGGGAGTGGTAGACTCAATACCTACTTTACCTATAACATGTCATGCTTTGAGCAGTCTAGACCTGGCTTGGCATCCTCATGCATTCGAAGTCGACGACGGATGACTTGAAAAAGTTCGAGACGGGACGTCATCCGCCGCTGCCCCGGTTTTTGGGATCGTGGCGGACGGCAGTCCCATTCCGTCTTGCCGCATTGATTAACCAAGTGATTAACCGCCTCCCGGTCCACCAATCGTCTCTCTCCACCCAACCCGGTTTTGGAAGCTCTCGCGCACCCCGGACCACGCGTTGGGTGGTATTCGTGTGGGGTACAACACCAAGATTCGTTCACGGGATGTCGTTGGGAATCGCCGAGCGAGCGGTAAACAAGAGGAGAGCCGCAGCGAATAGACTGGAAATTGGAGGACCGCCGGAGCCGGTGCGCCTTTCCATGAAAAGTTCCGAAGAACAGGATTGGGCTGCGATGCCTTGGCCAGAGGTGCCATGGAGAAATATTACCGTGGGGGCCTTGGGTATGGACTTGTATAAATCCATCCATGGCTGCCATCTTCCAGGGCTCATGGTTGTATCAGCCTTCAGCTTGCCTTGACAACTCCAAAGCCGCCTCCAACACCTTCACACTCAGCAGCCATGAAGTCCTTCACAGCTACCGCCCTGGCGGCCCTTTTGGCCCAGCAAGCCGCGGCCCATTCCACCTTCCAACAGCTCTGGGTTGACGGAACCGACTTTGGGAGCCAGTGTGCCCGCCTTCCTCAGTCCAACTCTCCCATCACCAACTACAACTCCAATGACATGCGCTGCAACATCATCGGCACCAGGCCTCAGGTCAAGTGCCCGGTCCGCGCTGGTGGTACCGTTACTGTTGAGATGCACGCTGTAAGTGATGCCGCAATTGTCCGACCAGGAAGATAGAACTCTGTACTAACATGGAAAAAAGCAAAACGGAGATCGCAGCTGCTCCCAGGAGGCTATTGGTGGCGCCCATCACGGCCCCGTGTCCGTCTACCTCACCAAGGTCTCTGATGCCCTTACCGCCGATGGTTCCACCGGCTGGTTCAAGATCTTTGACGATGGCTGGCGCAAGAACCCCTCCGGCCGCGTTGGTGATGATGATTTCTGGGGCACCAAGGATCTCAACTCGTGCTGCGGCAAGATGGACGTCAAGATCCCATCCGACATCCCCTCGGGTGACTACCTCCTCCGTGCCGAGGCCATTGCCCTCCACGCTGCCGGCGGTGCTGGTGGCGCTCAGCCATACATGACCTGCTACCAGATCACCGTCTCCGGCGGTGGCAACGCTAGCCCCCCTACCGTCTCCATCCCCGGCCACTTCAAGGCCTCCGACCCCGGTGTCCAGGTCAACATCCACGGCGCCATGACAAACTATGTCATCCCCGGCCCCGCTGTGTACGCCGGTGGCAGCACCAAGGTTGCCGGAAGTGCGTGCAGCGGCTGCGAGGCCACCTGCGCTGTCGGCAGCTCCCCCACCACCACCATTGCTCCTCCTGTTTCCACCAGCACTCCTACTCCCGGTGCCCCTGGTGGTGGCGGCCCCGTTGGCTGCACTGTCCAGAGATACGGCCAGTGCGGCGGTCAGGGCTACACTGGCTGCACCACTTGCGCTGCTGGCTCGACTTGCAACACCACCAACCAGTGGTATCACCAGTGCGTCTAAGGAAAGGAAGTGAAGGGGTGCACTGCCTGATATAGGCACAAATTCTTGTATATACTTCGGTCTTGTCCAACGCAAATATAGCATTCGCACATCGCGACATTCTTCCGTACATGTATTGTCTTTTGGTTAGTGATGGTTAGCAAGGCCGCGGACAAAACCTGTGAAAAGGACCGCAGCCAGTTTATCGGACGTTCCGTGGCTTTTGATGTGATTATAAGGTTTCCCTGAAGCTGCAATGCAAGCTAACGGCGATGCTCCCCTGAAGCTGCACCAAAGATGCAGCTACTGCCACTAAGTCACCACCCACACAAGCTTTGATGTGCTCTTCGGGCTTCAGTTGAGTCTGCTCAGTGGTCGAATGCGGCTCATCAGGTGCCAACTGCCGCTGTTCAGCCGTCGGTCGTTCGGCGCTCCAGTCACACGACATCGAAAAGCCGGATGTGCATATGCAATCGTTCGGCCCAGAAGATGGCCACCGTCATTACTGTCGAGTTCGGTACCCAGGATTTTGCAGTTTGCTCCTGGAAATCGCACATTCTTTGAGATTCAAGGTAGGTAGGTACCTTCCTACCGGTAATATCGACCAAACCCGAGCATGGGAGTATCTCATTGGTCGTCCCAGGGGAACAGTCCGAGAGACCATTTGCTGCCCAATATAAAGTTTTCATACGTTGCTCACGAGCGAGCCCCTCTTCTCGTCAGCATCAACTGCCATCATCAGTCACACAAGCACCAGCGCATCCTTTTGCCTTTTAAGACACAACAACATCGCATCAACACCTATCTGCCACAGAGGTACAACCCTCAGAAAATGTCTCGCAACTGGCCAATCGACGGCGACAACTCCGACATCCCCTACGGCTTCAAGAGAATCGAGTACGACGCCGATGCCCGCATGTACATTTACCAAAAAGGCTCCCAACTCTACGCCGCCCGGAGCAACACGTCCCCTATGACTCCCATCCCCAACCGCGCAGCGTCCAACATCTCCCCGGAAGGCTTCCAGCAAGGCTTCCCCAATGCCGACGGAGAAGAAGACAAGAACGGCGTGCGTCAGGGACTCAAGCGGAGGGTCACGGGGCTCACTCGCTCCATCACGCGGCGTGTGACGGGAAGGAAACCAAATAACCGCGGATACCCAAAGGAAAGTCGAGCTGGTCCTGCTGTATCTCAATCTCGGCCGTACTCCACGCTGGATGAGAAGCGTGATCCGTTTGCGGATTATGCTAGTGATGAGGACGAGCGGCCTGCTACGACGTTTGATGAGATTTTTGGTGAGTTACTTCTTCGTCTACCTTAGTACCCTCTTTTGATACTTACTACCGTGGCTTCTTTTGGGATATCGGTGAAAATCAAAGATCAGATGAGTAGTGGCTAACAGGACGTTGTGCCAATGTAGCAAAGCTTCCTAGAATGAATACTATTTGATCAACCAAAACTAGCATTTCCTAGAAGCATGAGCATATAGGATATGGCGTAAAAAGAAAGACTAGTGCGTAAATATATGTCGATAATTCGCAATGTGGTGTTGAGGATTCGGAAGCAAACAATGCTGCTTCATTTTGTTTTCCTGGTTGTCAGCGGTTATGATGGTGAATTGCTTGGTTTCAAAAGACAAAGCAAGGCAAAAACCAAGGGCTCAATCGGGATTCGAACCCGAGACCTCGCACAAGCACTCCTTTGAAGTGTGGGGACAACCCGAAGCGCGAATCATACCACTAGACCATTGAGCCTTGTTGGTTGTCATCGATCGGATGATGTGTACGTAACGGGCTGAGAAAGCCTGGCTTGGCAGGCTTGGAATGTGTTCTTCAACCACCAACAGCAATGGTTGGTGATAGCATGGAACCAGGATGCACAGGGAAAGAAACGCCTGGATTATGAAATCAACCCAATAGACTTTTCTTGACATCGTAACTATAGCACGGATTCACATACAAGCAGAACACGATATAAAGGAAAACTTTACCCAGTTTCTGTCGCATCATTCCTCAACAATTGAAATGGAAGGGCAGCCTGACGCTGGATCATATTTGCAATTCAAGAGTGCGAACCGTGAATCTCGAGGGGGGGTTTATACTTCGGGAAATTCCGGAAACCAGTGACTTTGACCTGCCTCAGGTGACGGACACTGGCACAGATCGAGAATCCGAGATGATAGATGACACGTGGGCAGCAAGTGGAATGGAAGGCAGAATCTGCTCAGAATGAACTGACGGCTGCCTGATAACATTTCATTTGAGGAAGGAAGATGTTAAGTAGCTGGGCAGGGATAGTACGTTTGAGTGTGACTCGGTCCACAAAAGAACAAATTTGGCTCATGACGCCTGATCCTGTCTCCCATACTCCGCACAGCACTCGGCCCACCTAGGTACGAGTAACGGTGGCAAGAGCCTCCAATCTGGAGGCAGTCGCCGCAAAACTTTGCTGTCACGCTGCGTAAGGTAGGTAGCGGTGTGAGTGCTTGCTGGCACGACATGCCAGCTGTTGCCAGCAAATTGCCTGCGGCTCCACCGACCGTCGTCGTCAACCTACCTACGTAGGGAGTTGCTGGCTGTCGAGCAATGCCTTTTGCCCAGAGAAAATTGTGGCATGAGTACTCCCGTGTTGAATAGAGGCTCAGCTGATTCAAAGTTGCTGTTCCTAACAACCTAGGAAGAACAGGATTGGACCTAGCTTTGACACACGACAGTCGTCGAGGCTCGTTGTAGACAATGATATCAGCCGATGTCGTCTACTACTGCATGTCGCACTGTGACAGACAAGAAATCATACTAAATAGCACAGGCAAACGCTGTTGCAAGTGGTAAACGGCGCACTATAGGTAACACGCCTACCCATCCCTGTGTGCCTTACCCCTGGTACCTGATCTCAAACTTGACAGCCCGTGTCAATTCTATACTATACGCTACTTCTGCTATCACAAACAACCAACAACCTGTCCGATGTTGTTGGTCCTTCAAGTGATGAAAGTCCAGCACCATATTTCCACTTCAGCCATTGTCTTGGGTGACCAGTCATTATGGAAATGATCTGATAGTGTCTGCCCATTTTCTGCTTTCCTTTCCAGATGGACCCTGATCCTGAAGCTCACTCCAATACTTTTTGACAGGAGCCACTCCCCTCCCAGCCTCGGAAACCCATTTACCAGCCGGATTGACATCTTGCAGGTTTCATTGGCTGGTAACAGAAGCAGCCCAATATATATCCAGCTGAAATTGTCGATCTACTTTACAGAAGCAAACTCAAAAATCACGCTTAAAATAAATGACTGGTCTGGGTCCAGGAAACTTGTGCTTCTCATTGTCCAGAATCAGGCAGTCTCCATATACATAAGGCAGGCGGTGGCGTTGTTGTGAAACGCCGGCAGAACGGGACCTACGCTGGCCAACATGATGGTGTAACCTAAAGATCGACAAGGGGCATAGCCGCTCACTGCATTTACTTCGTACAAGTCCTTCAAACAAAGAGTGCATGGCTGTGATTGGGGTCGCATCACCTACACTTTTACCTCTTTAGTGTTCCAGGCGTTGTGGTTTAGTTCTCAAGTTCTCTGGAAGAGGATGTAAGCCACCATCAAGTACTTTCTTTTCATTAGGTACTCTGGTCAGGGGCGAGGTACCACCAAAGGTCGAGTCCAACCAATTTACACTCAATCATCAAACTTTCAGTGCGCACAGGACTACTGCAAAACCCCATTCTTTCCTTTTGTTGATAGTTACATACATGACACAAGGTCGAAGCCAAATACCTAGAAAGCGCCTTCAAGTATATCCGCTATATTAAGGCACAAGTGAATTAGAAAACGGTTGGGCTGAAGAGTGCAGGTGTAAGCACCTTGAAACAGCTTTTTAACGAGTTTCCGGATGCCCCAATCTGCGCTCCGGGCGATCTGTGACCCTGATGGTCCTGTCCTCATTAACTGGAAGATCCGCGTACCTGCTCCCTACAGGGTAGCCCTCAATTTCGACAGCAATCGATGGCCTGATGTGAGCACGGCGTTGACTCGCCGTCAAGACGTCTGGCAGTCGGTCTAGCTGTGCACAGAGTGAATTCAGCTTCTCAACAACGTCACCGCACGAGGCCCGTGTGTGATGATGCTTGGGCCTAGAGGGGCCGCCGGTCGTCTCTTTCATCTTGAGCTCGATAACGACCATCTCTTCCATAATGAAATCCAGAAGATCATGGACGATATCTGTGCAAGAGGGATGCGAATGAAGCTCGCTGACAAACTGTTTATCCAGCAGTTGTTAGCTTTCGGTTGAGTTGATCCGAGGAAACAGGTACTTAAACAGCTCATGCTATCTGGATACCATGTGAGGGACCACGCAAGAAGATAACAAACCTCATGAATCTCCTTTTTGACACGCGCAACCACAGTGCCGTTAGATCCACGTTTGCCATTATCTTGTAGAATCTCAAAGAACTGATCCGTTTGCCAATTGTTCATCAAGGGATTCTGAAGCTTCCTTTTCTGAACAAACTGTTGGACAAGAGCCCAGCCACCAAGATACCAGGCGATAAGCTCGAGTAAAACGCAGCCAAATGACCAGATATCAAAAGACTGAGAAATTGGGGAGGACGTAATGTCGGATTCCGGCGGACGGTAGGTTGGTGTGGCTGGCGGTTTCATATCACGAAGATAGGTCTTTGTGTCGTTCCCGTGGTATCGGGTCAAGCCGAAGTCGGTAATCACCAATTTACCCTTGTCCTTAGGTTTACTCTTATCTCTGAAGAACAGGATATTCTCTGGCTTTATATCTCCGTGTCTGCCATATACTCGCTGCAGCATCTTGCTTTCACTAGGGGTTGGCGTAGGTTTCGAGTAGTGTATCTGGTTAAGCCCCTGAGCTAGACCTAAAGACTGGTCCAACACCCACTTTAGATTGCCCTTCTCAAGTGGATTTCCTGGGTGCGGGAACAAGTCTTGCCACATGCTCTTTAGATCGCATTCGGCCCAAGGAAAGATCATGCAACATTCGTCACCAAGTTGGTATGCCGCAAGTAAAGTGATCAAGTGGGGGTGAGGGTGACGGCTCAGGCGGTTCAAGATCTCGATTTCATGTTCGAATTCTGTTTTGATCTCGTCTTCAGACAAGGCGGTGCCAGGCGCGAAGACGTCGACACTGCTAGCGTCATCGGTACTGCTAGCGTCATCGGTCAACTGTGCCTTCAAGTGTTTGACGGCAAAAAAGTTGCTGAACACCATCTCAAAGAAATTGGCAATAAGCCTTTTGTCAGCACATCATTCCAGGAGCTCGTGGGGAGAGAACGCCTTACATGATCTTTGAGTTGGTTGAAGTTGTGATGATGGGGGTGAATCTCCACCTTTGAAACCCAGCTGTAGCCTCCGTCATACTGACGTTCCTCTGAGAGCCATGGTAATATGACTTTCTTCGGTAGCTCATACAGTCTTGCTGAGTGACCTGGTTGCTTGGCGAAGTAAGGCACGAGCATAGCCCATTGCAACTTCTCGAAGTCATCGTGTTTGAGCTCGTCATCCCAATGCCGGAGGAAATCAAGCTTTTGGTCTTTTTCCTCCCGTAGCCGCAATTCAATACCATCTCCAATTGGAACAGCTTCCAAAGGGAGATGGCCGTCACAGATGCCTCTGTCAACAAAGCAAATGATGTCCACTGTGCGACTTATCCTAACCAGAATGGCGAAGATTTTGCGGTAGCCCGACTTGCTTACTTGATAATCACCGTATCGATGAGGTTGGCAAATCTGGTCGGCATACCACTCGACTCTGTCATCGGCCAGTCCACTTTGAGCCCCTTGAAGAGCGAGGATGACTTCTTGTCGTGTGATGAGTTTCTCCACAGATCTCCAAGGGAAGAATTGTTGTTGTTCGTGATTTGAAGAGTCTTGTGGACACCGAAGTGACCAAAGACGTCTCAAGAGGGATGTGCTAGTACTGGTGGGATTCGCGACGGGAATTTCGACACCTGTCTCCAAACTTCTTTGGTGGACATCAAATAGTTCCTCCCCTAAGTCCCGCACAGTAATATGTGGGAGAATACCGAGAGAATCATCATCTTCCGTTTCGGAGTCAACTGCAGTCGATATAGGAAGGGAAAACAGCGCAATCCTTTCCAAGTGATGGATAACATGTTCTTGAATGGCCTCTGTGCGATTGCCGCTTGAAAAATTATCGAAACTGTCACACAACGGGCATTGGTAGATGGCGTTGGTGTCAAGTGACTCGCCAGCCCCACCGTTGATGGAGCTAGCAAGAACGCGGAAGGTATCGGGGTTAGGTAATGCACTATCCTCAAGGAGCTCTGTGAGTTCAACTTCCTCGAGGAGATCGTTATGCATCGACTCGAGATGATCCTGAAGCCCATGTGGTGATGTGTAGGTATGTCCATCGTGGCCTGGCATCAAACATTGCCATACACGTGTATGCCTCCATTTCATGTGATGGAGCCAACCCTGTACGGACTGATACAAAATATCACCCTCCCCACACTCTTCAAATAGACAGACGTATGGTTCCATGTCTTTGAGTACATGTCTTCTGTTTTCATAATATAGATACCACTATGATCAGCAACCACATACCGATAGAAGGCCTTGGTTAATGAGATAATGTGGTCACAAAACTTACAGCCATCGCGTTGGTGCCTTCTCCTCATTCTTTATCAAGGAGAAGCAGAATTTACACTCGAATCTCCCCTTACCATCATCGGTTGATGGTGGGGGAGGAGCCTCGAGTGTTTGTCGCCTTCCAAAAGTTGATGTCGACGCAACGCTCGGAGGAGCTGAAATCAACGGCTTCAAGTACTGCGATGTATCTGAGGCTGATGTTGCTGTGGTTCTTGAATTGGGTATTTTGTGTCGAGAAATCCTGGATCTTTCACGAGGATTTGCAAAAGAAAATATGCTGTCCTGAAGGGTCGATGGTACTGATCGTGCCGATGGCGCAGTGGAGGTCCTTTTCATATCGATTTTGTCTGTCGAATACCCCGCAAGCAATTCATTTGTCACTGGACTAGTTCCCATTTGCTGATTTTTTCGATGACAATATTTCGCCCTTCGAAATTTCGCCGCCGTGACCAATCTGTCGATAAGAACTGCGGAAGTTGGTTTCGATCGCCTTAAGCTCATACCAACAAGGTGGGACCGGACATGGTCTTCTAAATCATCCATATCAAGCTCTTCCATCATCTCTGGCGACTGCTCTTCTTGTAAATACTTCCATATAAGCGCTCTCTCAGACTGTGATGCAATCCTTGACAGCAGGAAGCTAAGGCTTTCCACCTCTTCGAGTATGATATCGACCTTCTGAATGTTTCTCTTTTGCATATCGGGCATTTCCTCAGTGTCGCTTTCACTCCATTCTTCGTCTGAATAGACAGGGGATGAAGGAGATGTTTCCATATCGCACCCAGCCACCAATGACCCGTCACAACCTTCGGGAAGAATGCCAGCATCCCACTCAAGCTCTTGCTTCTCATCTTCCTCAGCGATATCTGGTAGTGACGTATCCACAATGTCTTCAATGGTTGTTGTGAGCGATTTTAACATTGAGATCAAAATCCCCCTCCCCTCCGGTTCATTCTGAAGGCGTGAATCGAGAGAGCTACCCCCAACAACCAAAGCCCCATGATGCTTGGCCCATTGATCTAGTCGCGCTAAGAGGTCGTCAAGTTCAGCGTGGTATTGTGGCTTCAAACGCTTGTCAAATTGTACCGACTTGATGAGGCTGATACATTGTGATGTCAAGGTCCAAATCAGGTTGACCGGCATTGTGGTGAATACCACAACAGGTACCCAAAGTAGCTACCTGGGCAAGTTGTGGCAAATTCTGTAGTTATTTTGAGTTGAGAGGGGATTCTGGCCGTCAAGACACCGATGTAGCTATGTCAGGGAGACTGAGATTCATGTCCGCGGTGTTTTTGTGACTGTCAAGGCCCAGATACGAAGGGAAGAAGAAGCAAAGATGCGGGGTAATTGTCAGGTGACCTTTTGCAGAACGAGGAGGCTACCTATTCAGCCTCAGCTCGGACGTCAGGTTGGGAGCCTGTTGGGTTGAATTTACCCGCCCCCGGAGACCAACCACTCTAGCAAATTGATGCTTCCATTAAAGGAGACAAAATTCAAAACTCTACCATGTCTGGCTTTGAGATCGCTGGTGTCGTCCTTGGTGCGATCCCCCTTTTTTATTATTTTGTCAAGAAATGTCGAGGTCAAGGTGGCATTGACGCCCTCCGGGATCACATCGGGCCAGAGAACTGGAAAGATGAACTGCCGCAACTTTGCCCGCAACTTTGCGAGGACTTTCGATATCAGATCTATAAACTGGAGGGGAATTTGAGGGCACTGGCTGGATACCTTCCTGATATATCCCAAAGTTGCAAAAGGCGTCTCGAAGAAGGAAGTGCTGTGGATTGGGAGAACGAGCAAGAGGCTGTGGCCCAATCCATGAGAAAGCTGTGGTCCACGGACGACATACGAAAATTCGAGTTGATAATGTTCAAAGTCCGGGACACACTTGGCCGCCTACTGGATGAAACGAATCAGGTAAGCGATTAAAATCTCACTTGAATGGTACAGTACCGCATGTCACCTATTCAGGTTGATACCAAAGTGGCTTGTCGCCCCATGCCCTTCCGTATCTACCGGTAACCCTCACTGGATTTGAATGCTAAGCGCTCCTAAACTGACAGGACCCTGAGACAATGATGTCAAGGCTGAGATCATTTCACACATGCGATGAACGGGATCACACAACGCAGGTATCAATTCGAGCCTTTTTCAAACGGCTGAAAAGGGTCAAGGTGATGAAAACCTGTATAAAACGGATGAAAGAGTGTAACAACAATTTGGAAGCTCTGCGCTGGACAGCGTCACAAATCGTCGACAGATCAGAGACTGACTTTTCGGCGATCCGGCTACACGTGGATCCTGCTCAAACTCGACTTGAGAGAGATCTTTCCAAGACGATATTCACGACACTTGGGACTAATTGGGCGTGCCATGGCGGCCACGAGGCGCACTTTTCGCTGGTGCGCCGAGCAGATTCCCACGCAAACCTTGTTTGCTTCGACTTCTTGATCCCAAGAAACCCGCCTGATGATACATGGTGTGAAGCAGCAATTATGATAGAGAAACCAAGGTTAGTAGTGTCATCATGTACATACGTTAACACGTGTCCTTTTTACGCTGGCTTACAGTTACTAATGTCATGGTATCGGTGTAGTAGCATGACAAATCGCATTTTTCAAGACTGCGATTCGGTGGACTCGGTCTGTGAGGAGTTTCAAATGCATACAGAACCCGAACAATGTCTTCAGTTGTTAGTTGAAGAGCCGAATGACGGAACGGCTGCTCAGTTACGCAAAGTTCATTGGCATGACTCTCGACTGGAAGACTGGGTGTTGGGGTCGGCCACATCGTTGAAGACACTGCTCGAGCAGTGGTCTGGGGCAAAACCCACGCGCAGCGAAAGGCGGAGACTAGCATTGCTGTTTGCCCATTCAATTCTTCAGCTCCATGAAAGTCCCTTCCCAGGCAGTCTCTGGGACAAGGAAAATATCTTTTTCCTCCAGAATTGCAACAGGGCACAGCCGGATCTTGAAGTGCCGTATATCAAGACTGAGGTCAGTGGAGTTTCGAAGGTGAAAGAGACGAAGATCGTGGGTCCATATCACCGGAATCCTGCAATACTCAACCTCGGCATTCTTCTAGTGGAGCTCGAAGAGTGGAAGCCTTGGGAATCATATCTGACCTCAACAGAACCTTCGACGAACAATTTCAGAAAGAGAGCTGCCAGAAGAGCGGTAAAAAGCATGAGGAACAGTCTGGCCAATTACAAAGATGCAATAGGACACTGCATCGAGCTTGATTGGAGCGTCTCAGGGACTAGGGTGAGCTTAGACGACGAGGATACTCAGAAGGCTATGTATTTACATATCATCAGTTTGTTGAGGGAGGAGGTTCCGAGAAGCCAGAGAAAAGGATGAGGGTCGGGTGGTTGGAGATCTTCACCGATATCATGCGAACAATCTGTGCTCATATTGCCTTAACAATTACCTGCGGTTATGCTCTCAGTTTTATTGTCAATATTGATCGACCGGTTATTCTGATAGAAATTAAAGGGCCGTTAGGTTGTCGAGATGATGGGTTACCAAAGCCTTCGCGTGGCGCGAATCTCAGGAGGAAGTTGAATTGTGCTGCAAGCAGCTACCACTCAATTTGTGCTACTAGATTAAAAAAAATCTTTGCAACAAATAGCCTGTGGCGTGCATCAAGAGGCGTGTCTGAATGTGATGGCCACATAGTTGCTTTGGTTTCTGAATACTTGAGGCGAACCGTTCATACAGACATTAGATGGTGAAGGAAGGTAATTTCAGGGCTAGTATATATTTCGTTGGGACTATTTAGGGGGGCATTACCAAAGTCTTTTAGCCGGGAAGGGCATTACTTATGTAAGGGTTGATATTATAGCCGCGATTTCACACCTTTCAATTGATCCTAACATTCAAATGCTCCCACGCGTCTGAAAGCGGCTGTAATACAACTTTTATTGACCAAAGAGCTTAAAAGCCGTGGTTCTCTACGGTCAGGTAGCTTTCTCGGTGTGGGTAGTATTGGTTTGTCTGGGTGCTATTAACTATAGATAGGTGTTAGAGGTAGGTGACTTGCATACAGCCGTGAGCTTCAACCTTGACAAGACCATGGACCATTTCGTGTCTATCGTGATCGTCACCATCAGCCTGGCGATGCTGTATGATCTGGCCGACACCTCCAAAGGCTTAAACATCTGGGCTTCATTACGGCGTTTGTTCTTGCCAGCCTGTTCTTCACGAGCTTTGCTAGTATAGAGCCACAGACTCTTGAAGGTCTGAGAACAACACACTGAGAGCAACGGCGTAAGTCTGCACATTGTCATGCTGCAAAGTTATGGGCTGTTAACTAATTGTGTGTGTTCAAGCAGATACGTGTCGATTCTCATGGTGTTCTGAAACGGCTTTTGGAAACAGCACCTACCCTCACGAAAGTATCACACAACTGGCACCACGCTATATGTGAGAGATAAAAGATACCGGAGTCACCGACTTTCAGCATTACGAATTTAGCCCTGGACAGAATCTACAATCACACCGTTCTTAACTTGAAGCTTCTTCGAATCAGCCTCATTCTCCCCAAACTTCAAATGTTTGTCGTTCACCAGTCCAGCTCTTCACGTTCCCCAACACCACATGATTTTCCAATTCCAGGCTTGACCCAATCATACAACCCCCCACGTTCCAAAAATGCATCCTCATCCCAAAAGACACTCTCCAGTGCCTTGTTCACTCCAACTTCCAATATCGGTCTTGACGGTTGTTTGCCCGTCCTGTCCAGAAACCGTAAATACTCATCAAGAATGAGATACGACTTGGCCATCAGGCTGTTCGGCTCCGGCACCAACGACGGCTGACCCCTGTGTCTCTCGCAAAACTGCTCAAACTCCTCATCCGAAATGGTAAACTTGTGGCCATTCCTCAGCGTCTCTTCCGTGTCATTCTCTCCGGCCACGATCAGCACCTGAAAGCACTTCCACCGAAAAGGCTTCAGCTCACTGATACGCTCATTCATGTCCTCCATATCGTTCAGCCGATTGACAACCGTGTTAATCTTGAACGAAATCCCATACTTGTCACACCACTTCGCGATCTGAACCAGATTCTTCACCTGGCTCCCTGTCCCACGCCCGATCTGAATATTCGTTGCCTCGTCAAACGAGTCACAACTGATGGCGAGGATGTCGAGGTTCTTGCCGTGCTTGCGGAGAAAGCCCTCCTTGATCAGACTCCCGTTGGTGACGATGGAGACAGACTCGAGCTTGAGGTCTTGCTTGCAAAAGTCGATCATCTCGCCGAGCAACTTGGGGTAGAGGAAGGGCTCGCCGCCGGCAAAGTTGAGCTTCCTCATGCCAGCCTGGGCGAGGAGACGGAGGCCCTCTTTGGCGCGGTTGGGGTCCTCGATGTAGCTTGTGCTTGCTGTGTGGAAACAGAAGCCGCAGGTGTAGTTGCAGCGGCGGGTGAAGTGGTAGTTGACCGAGACGGGGATTTGGCCGCGGTTACGGCGGGTGTAGAGGTGGTATAGAGTGGATATAGTGACAACAATGAGGGCTAGTAGCCACGTTATGGCTCCCATCCTGAACGTCTTGTTTGGAGAAGGAAATCTGTAGGTTGGTTTGGTTTTGCTTTGGGTACAGAGTGGTGCAGTCTCAGAGGGGACTTTGACGTGCTGATAAAGAACCGGAAATGGCATACTGTAGGCCTCAATGGTTCCCCAGTTCTTCAGTGGGCGGGATGTGAGTGGGCTTTGAGGGATCGATGAGTAACTGAGGCGGACATACTGTAGGCCTCATCCAGTCATTAGACAGGGACTCTACAACCTTTTTGACTCACGCGGACTCTTGCATGCGGCTTGTAAACCCCGCTTGAGAAGCAAACATTTCAGTAAGAATCACCGATCACACGGTCATAAGAACAGAGTCTAGGCGCATCTATCGCTGCCTTTCTCTTTTCCCGCCAGCCAAAGCATTGGTAACTGTCTACAGGTAGTGACCATGGCGCCAACTAGCAGCAGGACACGGGACGTGATCTTTGTCATTGGTAAACCAATCTTCATCACCCTCCTTAAATGTTTTGATCCTTGCTGACTCCCCAGGTGCTCCCGGAGCGGGAAAGGGTACCCTTTGCAAAATGCTGGCGGCAGCCCACGATCTTGAGCACCTCTCCATCGGGGATCTTCTACGTCAAACAGTCTCATCACCCAACGCAGACAAAGAAATGGCCGGGTATATCCAGCGTGGAGAGCTCCTGCCGACGCATATGATTCTCTCCACTATGAGACCTCACATAACAGAACCTTCGTGTGGTGACGCAGGCCGAATCCTCCTCCTGGACGGCTTTCCCCGGCGATTGGACCAGGCAAAAGAATTTGAAACAGTGGCAAGTACCCATACCAGCCTGCCTTGCCTGGATACTTCGTAACATGGAGGCAGGACCTGTCCTTGGGTAGGTACCAACTGACTGACGCCTTGCAGTTTGGGCCGCCAAACATGGTCCTGTTCTTTGACTGCCCCGAGGACCTCGCCAGAGAGAGGGTACTCTCAAGACAATTAGGTCGGGCTGGGGACACAATTGAGGTGTTCAACCAGCGGCATCTGGAGTTTCGCGAGTTGAATCCACCGGTTCTGAGCTACTATGGGAGCGCTCCCACCGTCAAAACGATCACGGTACGTCCTCCCAGCCTGGAAAGATACAGTCTTTGAGATGAATGTTCGCTAAGAAGCATAGATCGACACCAGCGGGCCCACAGATGAATCGTATGTGGCACTGCAAACTGCTCTGAGTGGCAGTGAGGAATGGGCAGCTCTGCTTTCCAAAGCCCAGAAGCCTCCGGTTGGTGGCGATGAGAAATGATACAGGATTGGCAAATCTGTGACGAGTTGATGATTTGACCACGTTGGATGAGATGCAAGTAGAGAAGGAGGAATTATGAGTTTGCCAAGCGTCAGGTACTCAGTATAACTATCATACTGCGAGCAGAGGCTCAGTTGGGATACAAACTAAGATCTCTTCTTCCCCATCATCTCAAAATACGCCGTCAGCTTCCCCACCGGCTTCCCACTCGTAAAGGCCCACGAATACCTCCTCATGAACTCGCTGATCCTCTCATCCATCCTCTGCATCTCGACCATCTTCTCCTCCTCACTCGGCACCCCCCCTCCCTCGCCCTCCAGCGCCCGCTGAAGTTCCACCTCTCCAACCTCATGCCCAAAGTCCATATTGTCCCTCACAATCCGAAACTCGTCGTCCGCAATCCAAGTCTCGCGGGTGGTCGTGAAATCTGCCATGATCCCCAGCCCAAAGTTCTCTCGCTCGTGGGCTTGAATCTTCGTGATGTTCTCAACACAAGCCGCAATGTCGCTCACTCTGCTTAGCTCCTCAAACCGCGAGTTGGTAAAGTCGCCGCCCTTTCGAATCTTGGCCTCCCAGATGCCGTTGCGGCGGCGGATCCAGGCGCCAGATGAGGAGAGTAGATCGGCCTTGTCGTAGTATGTGTCGCGGATAATCTGGAGGGGGAGCGTTCTCAGGCTCTGGAAAGGTGGGTTGCCGCCGTTTTGTGTCAATTGATGGACGGCGAGGGAGTGGAATTTGCGCTCGACTTCCAAGATGCAGGGCGACAAGGCCTTATGAAGGTTTTGGCGGACTGCCATTGTGAGATGGATGTGTCGCTTGTGGTGTCATGGAGCTGTCGGTGCTAATTGGAAAGGAAGTATTTCTCGGCCTCCCAGGGACGGTGAAGAGTGTGAGCAAACACGAAAAATGCATTGAGGCCTTCAGTCAAAAGTTCCCACTTGAAGCTTTGTGTAACCTACAGCTTTGGTGGGGCAGATGAAACACAGTGATTGAGCGAGCAAGTGAATGAGTGGCCTGTGCTTGCAACCGAATTCGACGACACAGGCGCAGAGGGAAGCCGTCATTGTGAAGAGCAAGTAGGTACCTCAGGTACCTACGGTAGGCACAGACGCCTTCAGTTGGGAATTCGCAGACTGACTCTACTAGAACTTGCCAATTCTTCTGTCTGGTGAGAGACTAACCAAGCCCCCCGCACTCGCTGCCCGATTCCCCTGTCAATTCCACTTGCAGCCTGTTGACTGCCAAATCGTTCCGTGACACACTGTTGCTCAGAGAACAGGTGACAGTCATGAAGGAAAGTCGACATCCACCTCACACACAAAGTCTAACTACAGAGCAAAGAACTACAGTCATAATTAGTTACCTTTTCTATGATACATCCAAAATCTTCATCACGCGCGCAACCCCCTTCTCCATTACAGACTCACACAAAAAAACCCCCCTACAAAGAAACAACCAACTTGGTCCCACTCACCCCACCCCTCAACTTCTCCAACCCACCTCCAATCGCCCCCAGCCCCTTCCCAACAACCTCGATATCCAGCGGCAGCTTGAACCGCCCTGACTCGACCAAATCCACCAGCCTCGTCATAGCCGCCCCGCCCCCATCCGTCTGGAACGCCATCCGGCCAAACACGGTCGCAGCCTTGACCCCGTCGGGCGCCTCCATCTTGGCCCCCGTCATGACATGGCTGTACAGCTTCGGGCCACCCTCCCTGAACGCGCCAAAGATCTCCTTGTTCCCCTCCATAGCCCCCGCCACAGTGTCAATCATCGCGTCGACACCCTTACCGTTGGGCGAAGCATCCCGCACAGCCTTGGCGATCTGGTCAGGCTTCATGTTCCTGTCCACGCAGGTCGTCGCGCCGAGGCTGGTGACTTTCTTGTCGTGGGCGGGCGAGTTGGTCGTGATGATGACCAGGTGGGGCAGGGCGTCGCGGAGGAGCTGGATCGCGCAGCCGCCCACGCCCGAGGAGCCGCCGATGATGAGGACCGAGTTGAGGAGGGGGGGCTTGACCTGGGTCTGGGACGCGCCCGGGGTGATGGGGCTGGCGAGGTCGTCGAGGTTGGGGATCTTCTCCTTGGGGGGCTCCTTGAGGTGGGGGAGGGGGAGGCCGAGGCCTTTGATGATGGAGGCCACGGCGGTTAGGTAGCAGATTCTGGTGGTGGGGTGAGGTTAGCGAGAGATGTGATGCTGTGAAAGGGGGGTTACTCACGGAACAGAAGCAGCCTGCTCGAATGTCCAAGCTGCAGGCTTGCGGCAGGCGTAGTTGGCCGGGACGGTCGTCACGTCCTGGAAAGCACCAGCACGACCGCCGTGCCCAGCCAAGCTCATGACTGCATCACCGGCCTTGATCCCCTGAACATTCTTGCCTGCAACCTCGACCACACCAGCTGTGTCGATGCCAAAGATCTCGGGCCACGTATCGACCATCATTCCGAGGTGAAGATTCTTCCAGTCGAGAGGGTTCAGTCCGACAGCACGATTCCGGATGCAAATCTCATTTGGCCCAGGCTCTGGGTAAGGCGCGTTGGTCAACTGGAACGGCCCGCCTTTTCTGGCAGCAATATACTGCTGGATGCCTTTCGGGGCGGCTGAACCGGCGTTTGGTGACATGTTGGCAAGAGTATCTATCGGTCGTTGGGTGCTGGAGGATCGTTGTTGTTGGATGATCCGTTGTTGCTTCAAGACATTACATATGAGATATGATCAGGTTCTGCTCCTGAGAGATCAAGATTCAGGAGTGACGCCGCCATCTTCCGGTATTCCGTAGCGCAGCTGTCCTGACTCGGTCAAGGCTGTCGTTCAGCAGTTTGGATACCGTAACTGACTGGCTTCAACGCGCCGTTGAACCACTGTTACGAACCGGTTGACGTTAGTTTAAGCTTCTTGACCCCTGACCCCTTTTCCGTGACAGTGGGGTCCTCCGGTCCCGGTCTGCCGAAGGTGGGTCCCGGAATTATGGGGACACCGGCCGCTTCCGCGGTCATACCACCATTGACGTGTGCCTGTCACCCCATCAACATCACCTCACTGTCTTCCCACACAAATGTGATGGATGAGGGGGAACATCGAAATCGGGGGCTTGTTTGCTCCTTCTGCCTATAAAACACCGGTTTGCCACTTCAATCGATGCAACTGTTTTTTCCAGCACACAAATCAGATACCAACCCTGCTATTACCCACTCACGCTCATTCAACATAAAAATGAACCACACCAACACCGCCAGCCACCAGTCACCCAGACCCCAACACCCACAAGAGGAGCACCGTCACCATTGGTACCACCTCAGCCAACAAGCTCTCCTCTCAGGGCTGATGTGCATGTCGTGGGGTGCTCTTCCACCTGATGCAGTCGAGTACATCGCCAGTCCAACTCACGCACCCTACTCGGAATCCATCACTGGAGTCCATCATCACACCTTGTATCCTGTTTCGTCTCACGGTTCAGCGCATTCCGCAACCGAGACAAAGTGAGGATGAACAACGAAGGTTTATGAGTTATGATAATAATATTTGATACCCCGGATGGTCAGTAACTTCCAAAGCAAACTTCACATACCCGCTTGGTCTGACGCTTGAAAGATAGGAATTTTTGTTTCTTTTTGAGGCGGAAATTATTTCCAATGAGAACAAGGGCTCTATGCTTTTTCTATAGTTAGCTTGATCTGGCCGCATGGATGGTCATCCTGAAGGCCCAATGCTAAATTTGATCATGTCTGAGACCTTTTCGGTAGCGACAGCTACTCTCGCTTTGTCTGAGGCCGAGGAACAAATAGCCAAATGATTGCTGTCGCCGATATCAGGCCTACGAGCACAGGTTGTATGACTGAGACGCCATCGACAAGATACTCCACAACCCACGGCATGGAAACTCCGAGATAAAAGAAGAAAAACAGACTTAGCAGCCAAACGCTTTGTGTCGTGAGGGTCTCTTTGATGAGGGTCGAGGCACTTCTCTCCGGAGCCACAGTATCGGAGGTAAGCACACGGGGTCGAAGGCGGAAAGTATCTCGAAATGCCACCATGGCTAGGGCAAAATTAGCAACACCCAAGCCCAGAGGCACAGTATAAAACAAGTACCACTGCGAACGGCCCTCTTTTGAAGGCGATGACGCGATGGGGGACGCAGCGAATGGCGCAACGAGACATCCTGCCATGTACATGGCATGGATAAAACCAAGCCAGCGGTGAACTGTCAACCCCTTTTCCGAGGCGACGTAGGTGTTGGCCTGAGTGTCCTGAAAGGCCTGCCCGATACTGGCAAACCAAAAGGTGGATATAAACAAGCCAAAGGGCGGAGTAGGCCATGCTCTCAGTGCATGGGCGGCGACTTGGAAGGCAGCACCCAAAACCATCATGGCTCCAAGATCAAGGCGTTGACTGAGATGCGTGTTGGAGAAGGCGGCAGACAGCCAGCCCAGAAAACTCGCTGCGTATCTTGGGATCATCAACAGGATGCCCAACCGAGGTGAGAGTGCCAAACTTACAGGGCAGACACAATGGCAGTGGTTACACCATAGCTGCGGATGATGTGAGGTATCAAGGCACCGATGCTGCCGTCATTAACACCGGAAACAAAAAAAGAGAAAGCAGCGCTGGCAAGCTTGAGGAGAAGTGGCTTGGTGAGTTCCTGAGCCCGATCATCTTCAAAAAAGGGAGAGTTGTTGACTTGGAAGGAACCTCTCAACGCCGGTCGTGTTGCATGCTCACCATTGCTCTCCAGGCCCGGGCGGGGCGGGGGTTGAGCCGTGTAAGTGGCTGTAGCTGTGACTGTTCTGGACATAGCGGATATTACTCTTGGGCAGGGGCATCACCTTCACAAACTATCGAATTGATAAATCGAGAGTTTATGGACATCGAAAGCCTGAGAAGAACGCATTTTATCAGCGAAGTGCTCACGAAGGCCACAGAGCGTGTTTGTGAATGTTGCCAACCAACTTTGGATGTTCCCCAGGTCTTGTCTCTATTTCCCCCATGGTTTGGTGGGGTCGATTGTGGGGCTCCAGGCTGAACGTGCCGAAATGGCTAAACTTCGGTGGGCAGTTGGGTTCGCTGCAGTGAGATGGCTAAAGGTCGGCAGCCTGCACCAACCATAACCACTTTGCTGAGAGTTCATGATCAGAAAGGGCTCCTTTTGCCGACCTTCACCCGACTTACATGCTCTGTTACTGTTCGGACGGCGGATCTCAGGGCCGATATGATGAAGTTAAAAGGCAAAAGGGGCCGCTCGGAAAGGAGGAGCTCGATAAGATGAGCAAGTTTCATCTGTTCTCCGGACAAGCAACCACTATGGCATCTCTCTCCGTCTGCGACAACTTTGTCTGGCGTGAGGTGAACCCTGGCGTTTGGCAGCGCGATGCTGACGAAACCGAGGTGTTTTACTCGTCTTTAGTCAAGCAGTA
Organism: Cercophora samala; assembly: GCA_030512305.1. NCBI lineage: Eukaryota > Fungi > Ascomycota > Sordariomycetes > Sordariales > Lasiosphaeriaceae > Cercophora > Cercophora samala. The sequence goes on along the minus strand of JAULSY010000080.1, from coordinate 49,070 downwards.
CGCAGGCAGCGGCCGCATGCACTTCGCCATCACCGGCCATGTGTCGCTTGTTATCCCCGTCTCTGATGGCCAGGATGCCACTGCTGTCGCGTCCAGATTTGATGCAGCTCTACAAACGGCTTGGCTGAGACTACGACACCAGCTTCCCAGCATCGGTTCCCAAGTTCACTTTGACAGCCATGAGCAAAAGTGGAAGAAGACATACACGGTTTCGCCGGATGATGACGCTCGTGCCGCCTGGCTTGACAACACGTTCCATTTCGTCTCAAACGGCCAGACTGAAGTGGAATGGGCTATTGCGGATCCTCCTGCCCCAGAGCTGGCGACCTTGTTTGTCGTTGTCACACCTGCTTCGTCTGGCTCGGAAGCCCGCCGCGACATCGTTCTTCGCTCTCCCCACGACATCATTGATGGCATCGGCACTCTTCAACTTCTCAATGCCTTCGTCCATCACGCCTCGCAGGCTTTTGGCGAAGACTCGCCCCTTCAACTTGCCACTGTGATGGGTCCGAAACAGCACGCTTGAGGTCCCCTTGTCGGGTGACCGCCCGCTGTTCCTCCAGTTCCGAATATCCCGAGCACAAAGCAAACAAGCGGCACTAGAGGAGGCCAACAACGCACCCCCACGGTCCAGCAGTTGAGAGAGTCGGTATGTATTGCATACCACCAAGGGGCTTTCGTACCTGGTTAACACCAATGAGTTGCTCGCACCATTCCGGCTGAGCGTGCTGATAAAGACCACTTTGCTACGACACCAGACATCTGGACAGCGGCACCCCTTCCCATCCATTCCCACAGGCCGAGAACGATGAGTGGGATGTTCTGGTCCTAGCGCCCAATCCCAAGCTCTCCGTCTTCATCTCCAGCATGGGTCTCATCGACAACTCATTGCCATGCGTGTCGGCGACGGAGAGGTATACAACTCCTGGGTCACGGGTGACGAGTTTGGTATTGCATTGGGCCTGTTCCTCGGCATGTTCAGAGGAGAGATGCAGCCCACTGCTGAATGTCATGAAACCAACGGGTTCTTGGACAGGTGTGAGGGGATTGTTTTTGGCTGGGTTGACACAGATGCCCGATGGGTGATGTATTCCAATCGAGGGTCCTCGTGTTACAAGGAAATCCTCTGAGGAAGCTTGCATTGCTGGGAAGGGTTTTGTACCACATTGGGCAAACAGTGGGGTGTTGCACACTCTGCTGGGCCTCAGGGGCAGCCACCCGCTGCCATTATGGATGCCAAGCCCAACACCTATTCACAAGTCGCTTTGGCGGAGTGGTTAACGCGCGGCCCTGCTAAGGCCGTTTCTTCGGAAGCGTAGGTTCGAATCCTGCAGGCGACGTTCACTTTTTCCTTTTTGCTTCCTTGCACTGCAGATATCCATATTCCTTTCAACACAACTCATTATGTAACTCTTTTTTCCGTCTCTCTCAGAGCCTGACCGCATACCGACACGGTTAGGACGTAGTACAACGCGCAGCCTAACTCAAGGTCGAATGACGATCAACGGAATGTTATAGTTGGGCATCAGTCCGCAATTCAACACCTTCTTCATGTCATGTCGATCCGATCACCATGCTTGCTGCCCCCTTTGCCGGGAATGTTGAGGCGGCGTTGCACAAATGAGGGTTGAGTGCGGCCCCCACATTCCTTGCTGCGCTCCAGTCCACCGGACTCCTTTCACTCTGCTGCAGTCAGCGGGCGGTGCAGGCAACAGTCACACACCTTTTGGAAAGCTTCAACCTGGCCGTTGCTCCCGTCATCTCAACATCGAGCTCTGCCCGCCAGCATTTTCGTCATGGTCTCCGACTACCGGCCGGAAAGCAACTTATATATCTCCACTGGCTCACGAACCCCATAGCAATGCTTCAGTGTATTGAATGACATTCCAGACAGCCTTTTCCCGTACACGGTACAGGCCCTCCCCGCCTTTCATAGTTCTGGCCTCATGCCCCCCATTCAGCCCCGCGGCGTCGGCCCTACCGAATCTTTCGTCTTCCCCAAAGGCACGGTCAAAGACAACCTTCGAACCTTCTTCCGGGCTTGCGAATTAGGCAGCACCAGATACGTCGAGCATTGTCTCAAATCTCTTTCTCCTGCGGGGAGGTTGCCGCTCTTGAACTATGGCAGCAGTTCAAAGAGTCGTTTGAAGGCCCTGCATCTTGCAGCCCAGGCCGGCCACAACGATATTGTCCGGTTGTTACTCGAAGCTGGTGCAGATGTTGATGCGACGGCCGAGAAAGGTGTAACGCCTCTTGCCTGTGCAGCCGCCTGCGGACAGTCGGGGACTCTCCAGGTTCTCCTGGAGCATGGGGCCGACCCCCATCGCCTCCTGGAGGATGGACTCACCATCATATCTCATGTGGCCAGGTCGGATGTGGTGCGAGGACAGGCGGACACTATCACGATGCTACTTGAAGAGGGAGTGGACCCAAATGCAATCGACGAGACACCTAAAAAGTCAGCCCTCAACTGGGCTTGCAGTCAAGGTAATCTTGCTGTCGTCAGGATTCTTCTCGACCCAAATATTGGTGCGGTCAAGCCAGGCGAGGTCCTTGGGGAAGACGGATGGACCGCCCTTCATTTCGCGGCCCGCTGTCAGGTTCTTGCTGGCAAAGATGTCACCCAGTACCTCATCCGCATAGGAATGGATCAAACGGTAGGAGACATCGATGGCTGGCTTCCTATCCACTACGCAGCTAAACACGCCAACGTTGTCACCCTCGGCTACCTGATTCACCAAAAGCCTGGGCTTGCCGAACTAATTGAAATCAAAACTGATACCGGCGGTACCCCTCTTCACTGTGCTTGCGATGAGGGGGAGGCAATCAAGTGGCTTCTTCGACATGGGGCAAACGTCAACGCTCAAGACGACGAAGGCGACACACCGCTCGGTCTTTCCTGCTACGACGGGATCGGTGACTCTGTGCAGCTCCTTCTCCAAGCCGGTGCCGACCCCAAGATTCCAAATGAAGAGAAACGAACTGCGCTCCACTGGGCTGCCAGGGGCGGGGCCGTGAATGCTGGCCGGGAGCTGCTCAACAAATGCCCAGCTATTTTGCATATAAGGGATGAGAAGAATCTTTCTGCTATGCATCTAGCCATAAGAAAGTTCGAGCCCACTTTTGCCGAGATGCTGTTGGATGAGTTCTACCCAGAGTACGCCACGAATCTGCGTGGTGACTTGGCAGCTGTTCATGAGGGGTCGGGAGAAACACCTTTGATATCGGCGGTGAAGAGGTTTCAAGTTGGGGTGGTTGAAAAGTTGTTGAAGTTGGGTGCAGAGATTGACGTTAAGGATAAGAGTGGGAAAACGCCCTTGGTGTATGCCAGCCGGGCGAGGAAGCACAGTGAGAAATTGGTCGAGATGTTGCTGGATCACCAAGCAGCGGACAAGGTTAAAGAGGCGGCGGAGAAGGATGAGGGAGAGGACAAATACCCGATGGAGTTTCATCATATGCTGCAGTTCCTCAAGACGGTACTGGAAGAGCAGGAGAAGGAATAGTGCAGTGTGCTTTGGGTGAGAGAAACATTCAAGCCTATGCCCATAGGAGACATTGAAGTTGGCAAGGTTTCAAGTCCTAATCTCAAAACTGAAGGTAGGTTGCTTACTCCTGCCCGCTCCCACGCACCAGGTTGCTCTAACATGCTACGCAAGTAATCTTGATTACCTTATAATAGTAACGGAACTTCCAAAGAGTCGAATGATGGCATAGTCTTCCAGTCGCTTATCGGTTTCTCTATAGCCCACACAGACTATGCCAGGTTATCTCGAGACTCTCAAAATACTATGGTTATACTAGCAGCCCACAGACCGTGACCCGAGTTTGAGAACAGTACCCGATTAAAAATTCTCTGCTGTGTTACATTACCTGCGGGCTAGTGACGTCATTGTGCTTCGTCTGAAGTGAGGTTCGTCTGGTTCGTCTGACCTGAGGACGCTTCGCAAGCACAACGTCTAAACCACAAGACGGGGTCTAGATAGCATATTATGAACGCAAAGTGTAGCCTATCTCTCCCCCCACAACGAGAGAGCGGTTTTGAGGGACCTCAGTGTGATCACCTCACATAGGGTTAGGGCTCAATACCTGGCATGGGAAACCCCTCTTGTGGGGGAAAGCGGGTCACAACTTGGCTCAATCTCGATCTTGCATTCCCAAGACGTGTGTGTTGAAAATCCCATGGGAAACGGATGCAAAAATCTTGGAAACGCAGCCATGGCAGAATGCCCATGACCTTTGATTGCCCCTGCTCTTCTTGGTTCTGGACCGGCCGATATTTTCATTACCCCGAAAAGAGAAGAGGCGACACGACGAGACGAGCATGACGAGCACACTATTACATTTTGACTGGACAGGGTAGTGTACGCTACAAAAACTTGGCACGGCGACGTGTGGTCTTGTCCGTCTCCCCGAGCATCCCCCCCAGGAGCCCTGGGTATCGGCACACTCGCCAGCCAGTTTGGGTTGCGCCCGCCATCAGGAAATTCCTTCGTTCTGCACGTCTGCAATCCTGCTTGCACAGTCTCCATCCAACTGAACGATGCAGGCAGAGCAGGCCCCACTCGCCCTTTGCCTTGCATCCATCGCCCTAGAATGTCGCTCCATGGCCCCGAGCCACCGGTGCCGGCGGTTGCGACAGCTTGCGACGGCGTCGAGGTGAAGAGCTCCGAGCGAGCCAGGCAGAGAGAGATCGCAGCGTACGTTGTCCACGTCCAGTATCAATAGCAGTCATCAACCACCCAACTCTGACCTTTCCTTGTACCCCGTAGTTACCTCTCAGCCGCCTCGTTCCCTCCCGGTCTCCCCGCCGCTTTCGCCGAAAAGATCACGCTCAACTCTGACCCCATCCTCAATGGCCTCACCCAGCTCGGCGCCCTGCGACTGGGCTGCGACAGAGCCTTCGTCTCGCTCATCGACCGAACATACCAGTATGTCGTCTCCGAGATGACGCGATCGCACTCGTTTTACGCCATGAAATCCGACCCTCACGATACCATTGCTATAGGCGTGTGCAAGCTGAGAAATTGTGATGGAGTGTGCCCGGCGACCATGAATGCCTTCATGGACGAGACGGGCGAATGGGTTAGAAGAGGGCCCGATGTTATTGCGAATAGAACGAGGTACATCATCAACAACTTTACGACACATCCCGACTACAAGGACCGCCCATACGTGAAGGATTACCCCTACTTCAGATCATACCTCGAAGTCCCTCTGGTCTCTCCCCTTGGATATTTAATGGGAAGCTATTGCGTGGTGGACAGTAAGCTCAATGAGTTTGATGATGACGAGAAGGTTGAGGTTATGAACGAGATTGCTGCCGCCATCATGGGGCATCTAGAGAATGTCAGGTTAAAGCAAAGCCGGGATCGCTCGGAACAGCTTATACAAGGACTAAGCGGGTTTATCAGACACGAACCACCCGCACAACGCCCCTCGAAAGTGAGTGCCATGCCTCGGCCGGCGCCCGGTGATCTCGATCCCCAGACAGTGGTGGATCGGACGGGCGGCATGGGAGGTCTCAGCGAGGACGGCAAACCCACTGACAGGAACGATTCGAGTGATGTGCAATCATCTGATGGCTCTCAGCGCCCAGAACCGATGAATAACAATTCGTCGTCGTCTATCGAGTCGGCCCAGTCCTCTCTCTCTTCGTCGTCCGAGGACAGACAGACTCCTTCCGAGACGCCTCCGACGACTCCCCGGGATGAGATGAACGAAAATCCGATGGAACGACAACTGGAGGCGGCTACTGCTCGCCAAAACACAAACGAGCCCGTGCTTCCAACTCCCCTGGCCCCTTCGTCGGATATATCCGAGTCCCATGGAAGTGGCTTCATATCTTCAGCTAATATCAAAACCACCTTCTTCCGAGCCGCAGGGACTATTCGACGCTCCATGGATATGGATGGCTTCATGTTTCTCGATGCAGTTCCCAGCTCCTACACGGACAGGTCCGACCAGCCTACTCTGGGCATTCATTCGGGGACTCGCCACGACTTTGAGGAAGGCCCGTTTTGTTCTGCCATTGTCAAGTCCTGTCTAGGACCCACTGGCGAAAACATCACACACTCCTCCCAGACACGCCTGCCCGAAGTGTCGCTCCAACGATTCATCCGCGCATTCCCTCAGGGGAAAGTGTTTACTGCTGATGAATTCGGTCCGATTGATGACACTTATGGACCTGGCAAACGGTTTCGGTCCTTCCGTCAAAAACCCGACCCGGCCACCCTGCGCTTGAAGGACGACATCGCCGCTCTTTTCCGTGTTTTACCCTCCGCCAAATACGTGGTTTTCCTGCCACTGTGGCACTTTCAGCGTGAATGTTGGTATGCTGCCAGTCTAGGCTGGGTAGAGGACCCAACTCGGGCTATCGACATTACCGATATTGGTCTCGTGTCTGCGTTCGGGAATTCCGTCATGGCCGAAGTATCGCGCCTCGAAGCGCTGGCCGCCAGTCGCGCAAAGTCGGACTTTGTTTCGTCTCTCAGCCATGAACTACGCAGCCCACTCCATGATATTATGGCCAGCAGCGAGTTGCTGCGGGAAAACATGTCGGACAGCCCACTCTTGCCAACTCTCGATATGCTCGACTCTTGTGCTACCACATTACTCGACACCTTCAACAACCTACTCGACCATGCGGTGGTGACCCATGCCGGCCGGGACAGTTCTCAAAAGTCACCGACCGCACAGCTCCGAGTCACCGACTTGGGGATACTTGTCGAGGAAGTTGTGGAAGCCATCCGCGCTGGTCACCTATCTGGGAACGCCTTCCACATGCAATCATCGATGCTGAAGAGGATAGGAGAACCGGTCAACAGTAACGTACCCGATCGCCCATTACTTATCACTGTCAACGTTGAGATGAAGACTGAGTGGAGATTGCCGATCAACGTCGGTGCTTGGAAGCGCATTGTGATGAACATCTTTGGCAACGCCTTAAAGTACACCGTGACTGGTCGAATCGAGGTGAAACTCAAAACCGTACAACGACTGGACAAGACCGGAAAGTCATCCGAGCATATCTCCTTTGCGGTGCAGGACACCGGCCTGGGGATGTCTTCCGACTACTTGAAGTACCATCTGTTCACGCCGTTTTCGCAAGAGAACAGCCACTCGCCCGGGATGGGTCTCGGTCTCAGTATAGTCCAGCAGCTGGTTAACGACCTCGGCGGCTTCGTCGAAGTGTACAGCTCGGTTGGCATAGGCACTTGCGTGGAAGTTCTCGTTCCTCTGAACAAGACTGACTTCCAATCATCGGCAGCAGCGCCCGTTCAGCCTGCACGGCAGTTATTCGACACACATCGGCACCGTCTGGCTGGTCGAACTTTATGTTTGATCACCAGCCAGGCTTATAGTGCAACAGACATTACAAGACCAGAGACCGACAAAGATCAACGCCTTTGGATCATGAATATTGAGAGGGCTTTGAAGTCGAACGCTGGCGAGGCACTTGGTATGACGGTAATCACACCAACTCATAACGAACCACTTCCGCCCGCAGACGTCTATCTTTTGGACTCGGGTGCCTCAAGCGATACAGCGCACGAAAGAGTCAGCGACTTCATGATCAGGCATTCGCACATCAGGCCACTGGTTCTGCTGTGCTCGGGCTCGGGGCCACCGAGCTGCTTGAAGTCGGATGTAACCAAGAATGCCCCCCTTCACATACACCATCCCCTAGGTCCCAGAAAGCTCGCTGCAGTACTGTACGCTGCTCTTGAAGCTCAAAAACCCGTCGAAATTGACACAGTCCAACTTGTCAATACTGCTCAGGCATCCGCTGTTGCCAAGTGGGTTACGCCTGTTCCTCCAAAGTCGGGCGTCTCGGGGCTCCCAAAACCGAAACTGCAACCGATCACTACGACGGCGCCAGCTCCGGAACCCCAGCCCGCAGTGTTGGTGAAGACCAAAGCTCAACAGGTTACTCCAATAAGAGGAGCTGATGCTGAGGGTACAGTGCCAACCCCGCAGCCGCCCGTAAGGCATCTGCTGCTTGTTGACGATAACCCGATCAACATCAAGCTTCTCACACATGTGGTTCGCAAATTGAATCACACCTTTCTCACTGCATCTAATGGCCTGGAAGCTGCTCAGCTTTACAAGAAGTCGCTCGAAGGGAAGGAGGCGCGATTTGACCTGGTGTTTATGGACATCAGCATGCCCGTTATGGACGGCTTCGAGGCCGCCCGAGAAATCAGGCAGATGGAGGTCGATACAGGTGTGAGAAAGACCAAGATTGTCGCGCTTACAGGATTGAGCAGCGACTTGAGCCGGAATGAGGCGATGGCGAGCGGGTGCGACATGTTCTTGACGAAGCCAGTCAAGATGAACGTGGTGAGGCAAGTGTTGAACGAGTTGAACAACCATGATGCCACTGGAGGCTGAGCGGGCTGTCTTGGGGAAGCTGAGAAGCAGTGGATTTCATCGAGGGCCACAACAGAAGATGAGGTCGCCTCGAAAGAATGGTCACAAACCTACACCCCGACGCGATAAACATCTCACATCGTGCGAGACGCCCCACCGGGCACAACCAAAGAATGCGTCAGGCACTTCAACGTCCCCACAAGCAAAGTCCAAATAAACGCGAATGGCTAGGGGCGTGTGTAGCTGAGAGCCAGAGCTCTGAATCTGACGCAATGTTTTTATATATATACACGAAGAGACGACATTTGTGGGAATAGGCCACCGGCGTTATTTGGATGGAAAATACATGTCATAGCATAATCAGAGAATGAGATACCTGACGGATGGCGCTTCGGTTTGGGAGCGCCATGTGCAATGGATCGCTCCCCCTTTCCACTGGGTTAGGGGCACACATTCGGAGTCAGGATCACATCTAGACATGGGAACGTGGCAACAATGGAATGGAATTACAGGCAAGGGATACGATTATTTATATACATTATACAAGTTATACCAAACAGAAGACGCTTTCCGCTTCTATTGCTTTCTCGACTCCAACCAACTGTCCGATAAAGCCAAAGCCCTCCAACTCCCTTGTTCTCAAAAAAGCCCAAAACAAAGAAGATCTATTTCTAATAACACACACGGACATCAAGACTTGAACTCACATCGCCCACGGTACCTACCCACCTCACCTCTTGACCCAGTAACCCCCCTTCCCGTGCATCCTATCCTTGGCCTCGGGATCAAACCCCCTGATGCCCACCTTGTGCAGCGGCACGCTCGGCACCTTGCTCGCGACCTTTTCTTTCACATCCAAAAACCTCTCCCCCATTCCCCGCTCGCTCTTCTTCTGCTTCAGCAAAACAGCCGCCACGTCCGGCCCCCAATTCTCCTTTCTCCCCGGCCCGGAAAGGCAAGCGAGTATCATGTGCACGTCCTGGCTGAAAGCCACCAGCTTGTCCTCTATCGGGGCGTTGAAGCGCAGGCAGGGGCGGAGGTAACCCATCGCTATGACTTTGATCTCCCGTCCCAAAAACCCGCGGGGGAATTCGTGGAGGAGGTGGACGGTGACCTGCGGTTCGGGGGCCACCTGCGGGCGGGAGGTGGGCAGCGGGCCGGCGGAGATGAGGGCCTCGTGCCAGGTTGGTTGGGGGGAAGGGTAGGAGGAGGAGGCGTCGTTTTTGGGGGGCAGGATGCACGCCCAGCCGGCGTAGATGCCCCGGAGGGAGAAGCGGGCTGATTCCGGGGAGGTGCGGAGGAGGTTCGCGGTGGGGACGCCGAGCTCGGCGGTGGATTTGCCCGTGCCGCGGTTGACGAGGCCGGTGAATTTGAGGGGGAAGGGGGGCAGGGGGCCGGAGTCGGGGCCGATGGTGGTGATGTCCTGAGGAGAGCCGGAGCGGGAGGAGGAGATGTAGGAGGTTTTTTCCTGGCGCAAGGCGGCGTTTTCGTTTACCTTGTCGGTGGCGACCTCGTAGGCTAGGGTCTTGACCATGCCGGGGGCTACGCGGTCGTAGCCGGCCTGGATGGGGGCTAGGATGGGGTCTACCCGTGAGAGGATGACTTTGGAGCCGACAAAGGCTGCGGCTTCCAAGGGGAGGGTGGTGAGGGTTGCGCCGCGGAACTTGGAGGAGTCGGTCGAGGTGCTGGCTATGCGGAAGATGGGGCTGGAGCAGAGGATCTTGCGCTTGGAGGACGAGTTGGATTCTTCTGGGGAATCATCTGGGGGGCCACCGGCGCAGAGGTGAAGGCGGAAGTAACCGTCGTCGGAGGCTTCAGGGATGCGGACGACGTGGGTTTCCCGGGGGATGTGGGCTTTTTTGGGGCCTTTATCTTTGAGCATTTTTCTGGCTGCTTTGTCAATGTCTCTTTTCCAGCCGCGCTCAGTGTTCTGTTCCACTTCGCTTGGCTGAACGGTGGCAAAAGGGGTGACGTTGAACCAGTCGTCTGTAGAGCCAAAGAAGGCTTTGATCTTCATGCCGCTGTCGCCGGAGAAGCCGCGTTGCTGAAGCCATATTGAGCGATCTGGCGGGAGAGGATATTCTGGGGCGCTGAAGATGGATATCTCAACTGAGGTGCTGGGGCCGCGATAAAAGATGAGTGGTGAGGAATGCCGCAGGATGGTGTAGTGCTTTGTCGACTCGGTTGGTGGTGGGATCAAACCACCAGCAAAATAACGAGCCTCTGAAAGGGCATTTTGCCAGAACGGTTTTGACTCTGAGCCTGAGTTAGGTCCGGGGGTAACACCCGGCCCGAATGTGGCAGCGGCGCTGACAGGTGTGGGAGTTGTTGGGCGCGGGCTCAAACTCGGGGACTTTAACCCATACTGGGATAAGTTCGGTAGACTGGTCTGCACCCTGAGCCGGTGGCTGACCGGCGGTGGTGGTGGCGGGGGCGGTGGTGGAAAATAGGGGCTTTGCGGGCTCCTTTCTTCGCCGCGCGACACGGGCCGGAGAGGGTCTTCAATTCGGAGTGCACCGATGTTGGGATCTACATTGACCCGCACCGGAAGTGGGGGCGGCCGGGGCGGCCTCGGCGGCGGTGGTGGGAGTGGAAGTGCCGGGACCGGTGTATACGGAGGAGGTGGTGGTGGTTGTTGCTCCCAGTGGTTTTCAGGGGTTGCCGCCCGGAGGTCAACCGGTGATGGCGGTGGACGGTAAAAGTCGGGAGCTGGCGGTCTTTGTCCAACCTGCAAACAAGAAGGGTGGTCCATTATTCTCAAAACTCTCAAGACATAATACTAATTATGTCCCCAGTCTATTTGAAGGTGCTGAGATGATGAAAACACGGATCTCAAGTTTGGCTTGCTGGTCGGAAATGAACAAAACAAACAGTGGAGCAGCGCTGGTTTGGCATGTCTGGGCACTCGAAATGGGGTAATGGCATATATAACCCTAACCCATTACCCGCCAAGACAACAAGACTTGCATGCTTGAATTACTCCTGAATCACCACCCGTCACCTTCAGGTGTTTAGGTAGGCATTCCAAGATAATTAATACACCTTGAGCGACCTTATATTCGCCATTCTATCTGTGCCCAGCCAGCTGCACCTTATCTGCCACGCTGTGAAACCACTACCTAGCTGGCACCAGCCATCCAGCACATCAAAATCACATTCCAAATCACATTCCAATGAATCTTTGCGGTCCAGCCACTTCTCGCCCTTCAAGCTTCCAGACTTCTAAAAGAAAACCAATTTCGTCCTCTTCTCCATCGCCAAATATCGCGTCGATGCAGAAATCAAGCTCTGTTCTTCTTCTGGGCTGTCTATTTACGTCCCCAGACACCAGTGCAGTACTAGTCGAGGTCAGCAGTATACCGAAATCATGGAGTTGGGTAGCCCTACACTGTTCCTGCAAGGTTCGCAAAATTTGAACCTGCTATTGACCTGCTTCTGGAACGTTCTTAAACACCTGGCCTTTGCTCTGCACCTGGATTCTTCACCAGCGAGTTGTAAGTCTTCGTTCACCCAGCACTTGCAGTCTTGTGTAGATTTTGAAAAGTCCTGGGCAGGGCCCGCAGGGGCCTCTGTCACTTCTGCTGCTGCTGCTTCTGCTTCTGTTGCTGTTGCTGTTGCTGTTGCTGTTGCTGCTGCTGCTGCTGCTGCTGCTGCTGTGCGGGAACTTCCAGCGACCTTTGCGCTCGAGCCTGACTTTTTAGAGCCCTTGGTGGTCTTGGCCTTTATGAGTTGGAATCCCTCAATTCCATTTCCTTGGCGCTCGAATGGTACAATTTGCTGGTAGTCAGGGTGAAAAAAACATGCAAACCAGCCTAGGGGGATTTGATGCTGAGTCGAGATGCACGAGCGTGAGTTTCAAGTCTCTGGCAAAGGGGTACAGAACATATACTCAACTCACCCCGCATTTCGGGCAGTCAGAAAAGATATCTCCTTGACGAGGAGAGCAGTGACAGTAAGGTATTAATTCTTCCTCCATATTTGCAGTGTCTTTTCGGGGGCTCGCAAATTGTTAACGGGGGTTCGAGTTTGTTGATTTTGTGGTGGTGAGCAGTTATCAAAATTGGCTGTATATGGCAAGACAGCGAGGCACTTATAGTAGTTTAGCCTGGGGTTCTGTCAAACTCGACACGATCCTGACGCCTCACGCAGTGTGCTGGTTGGGGATTTCGTTTCTTTGAAGTTGCTTCTCGTGACCCTGAATCTGATACCATGAACAAACGAGGGCTGTTTCAATATAGCGAGGTGTGTTTGAAACTCAATCGTTATATGCGCTATATTTGCCACTTGACCCGAGGAATCCAGACATCCCATGTTGATGGATCTGTTTGCTCACGTAGAATGACCTCATGACGGCCAACAAGAAGCTGGCAATTGTTGGCAGCTGGTTCAAATAAGCCCAACAAGAAGGCATCTAAACGAGGGATAATTCTGGACGAGATATTGACCGTGATTTCATTATTTCTTGAAATATCAGTTTGGCAATCACAATACGCACGGAAAGACAAGATACCTTAGCTTAGCCTGATAGTTGATGAACGTGGGTCTACGGCTGTGATGTTTGGGTAGAAAACCCTCAGATGAGTTCGTGACGAGTTTTCGCAAACGCAATATCGATGCTTGTTACATTTATCTCATGTAGTCGCAGGTTTGTGTGTATGTGGAAGTGGGGTTTGATTGAGATGAAAGAGCCGGGTTGTCCGTTTCCATTCAGGGGCCATTGTTTACAAACTGATAGGAGAAAGTGGGTCCATCGATAAGGGACTTTCCAGTCTTCCAACAGTTTGTCCAGTACATGTCGAGGGGCCTAAAATACGAATGAAGCGAACATTCCTTGACAATTTTAAAGCTATTATCTCCAGGCTGTCAAAATGGGTGTTCCATCTGCATGGTAGATCAACTTCCCGTTCCCTGTCTTGTCCAACGGTGTCATCACCCCTTTTTTTGCACCAACCCACCACGCCTTGACTCTTGCGTTGCCAACGGAGTTCCAAGACTTGATAGAATCATACTACACTGAGATCTAGCTGTGTAGAGACGATCATTTTATCGAAGCTACTTGAGCAAAATTCCGAAGGCTGGGGTTAAAGTGCGCAGGTAGAAAGCCAAAGCCAAGGGACTTTGCTCAGCTGTCGGTACATACATAGCTACTGTCAGCACACCATCCCTGAAACGGCCACAGACCTGTAAGGTCTAATCCATTTTCAGCTGGGAAGGATTCATTTTCTCAGCGGCGCCAGCATGCGTCAAGGAACGGGGGTTATAAGGCCTCAACAGACGCCAGCCACATGCCATAAGTTCGGTTGGCAAGCTATCTCCATTTTCCTCATCAGTTCAATGATTTTCATTTTTCTTTCATTGCTTCATTAACAACTTGCCAAGGTAGCCCTACACTACCTAACCTACCTTACTCACGGGTCGCCATCTCAGAACATAAGATTCAGCATAAAAGCCTGACCGATATTTTGATCTACCTACCTTAGTGCTGAGAAGAAGTGGGGTGATGATCCTCGATCTCGCCAGTAACTTCTTGCTTCTAGCAAGTATCGCCACGAAGGCTGGGGCCTCGCCGCAAAGGCATTCCAGCTGGGCCTCACCGGAACCTACCGGCACAAAAACACAAGATGGACTAGGGCATCTTCGAATTTCACATAGGACTACTGATGCTCCGACCCTAGGTAGACCACGGGAGCTGCGTCGTCAGGAAACTGATGACGGCGTCTGTGGTTACTTCGAAAACCCTGCCATTCGTAGGTGATGCCCAAACATCTCTTTCCTCACTGAATCTGACAGCAATGTTTTCCAGCCGACTTTCACTGTCTTCCACACGAAACATGCACCAATATCGGCAACTATCGTGCCTGCTGTCCCACAGGAGATTGGTGCGCAGGTCTGGACTCTCATCCTACAGCATGTGTCGACTACACCCACGCCGCGTGCCTCTATCCGACACCAGGTACCATATGTTGGTAAGACTATCTGCACCGCTCTTGTAACAAGTCAGTGCAATAATAACTCCTGAGTTTTCAGTGACGGCGAAGATGGCTATGGCTATTGCCGGCCATATCACTGGTCAACATCTGCAACGCCGAATCGAACGTTTACAGTCTTTGCCTGCATGCCAGGAAAGCACACCGATGCCGGCACCCTTTTGCCCACCAGGCCTTCGGGCTCCAGTCTTCCCACTGACTCATCGAACGATCCGACCTATGAGGACTTGCTCCGTTTTGGAGGCTCGACATTCTCATCACCGACAGCACCACCTTCAGTCAAAAGCGACACGCCGGTAGGAGCCATCGTGGGCGGTGCTATCGGGGGCTTGGCCGTCGTAGGAGCAGTTATTGTCGCCATCTTCTTCATGTTCTTCCGCAGCAAGAAGCAAGCGGTTGAGACAAAATCGGGGCCGGGGTCGTCGACATCGTTGTCGGATGAACAGTCTGTTGACCTGCTGCCTCATCGATTGCCGACTGCTGGAGCGTGGAGGCCGTCCTCTATATCTCATGCGCCTCCACTCTTTGGCGTAGGGTTCACGCTGCAAAATCCCAAAGCAACAGACGCGGTCATGTCGCCCGAAATCGAGAACGACTCGCCAGATCAACAGCGGCAACCGCTGATGTCGATGCCAGGGCCGATGAGCCCTGTCAATTCTGTTCCGATTGAGATTGGAAAAACCAAGGAGTCTCCTATCGAGATGGCAGAAACATGTGGTCATTTTGAGCTTGCATCATATCCCGTCAAGTAAGTCGGGTTGGTGGTGTATGGACCCATAATTGAGTCCAGGTATGTACAAGGTGGAAAGAATAAATTACGCTGTTTGATAAAGAAGAGAAAACAAAAGGAAAGGGAAAGAAATCAACTCCTTACAACGTCTCCTTATACCCCAAAAGCTTATTATAATGAAATGCCGATTGCCTGATAGCTGGAAGGAGTGAGTCCCTTTATCCAGGAGATAGAGGTCATTTACCTCCTGTTCCCTTGAACAAAGCTCGTGCTTTGGCTGGTTGGTCTAGGTCATCGTCGTCTTCCAAGTTGGACTGCCACCAGTAGGGGTCAAGCGATACGTCGTGGTTGCCTGCGGTGACTATTTTCAACTCGGCGTCAAGGGATTCAAGATTTGAAATCGCCTTCTTGTAATTGCTGAGTCCGCCCATCATGGTTAGATCGCCGCAAGGAGAATTACGTTAACCGTTGGAATCGACGTGGGATCTGGAAACAATGTATCGTGGGTGTCGGAGAGAATGAGAAATGTGGTCGTCATTGTTGTACTGTTCTGTCCAGAGAATCGTAGTATTTTGATAGTAAGGTAGTGCAGGTTCGGTGTACACGGTGGGATACCTATCGGGAGTAATTAATGTGAGTGGCACGAGCTGTACGAGGTAGGTTATCTAGGTAGTTAGAGTGTAAGGTACCTAAGTTCAAGGAAACTTTAACTGCCTGCCCCAGTCAGTACTAAGGTCCACTTTGCAGAAAATGGTATTGCTGGTTCGTCAGCGGAGATTTCCAAAACGTCAGCTGCGGTCATCTACAGGTCTCATTATCGTCTAGACTCTCACGAATGCATGACGAGTAAAAGCATCAAGTTCTTTCTGCCATCAAGGTCACAAAATAGTGTCCAACAATTAAAGTCAATCATAATTCATGAAAGTCAAGCTGTGCTCTTTGCTACCCCAATACCAGTGACTACTACTATTAAACTTTCCAGATTATAACTTCGAACAAATACCTTAAGCAATCCATCCATCCATCCATGCTTTGGCCATTTTTGTCACCCTTTCGGACTTCTTGAGGACCTTAAAGAACCAGCTAATCACTTCTCCCCAGCCTGTTGATTCGTGTGCTAACTTCCCATATTCTTGCGAGCCAGTTTCCCAGCGTCGAGAGAGATGGCAAGAATCCAGAAGATGGTCGCAAGGGGCATAATCTGTCCAATACTTCGAATCTCCTTTTCAGGACTGCCGCCACCATTGGCGACCTCCATCCAGCCAGACTTATCAACCCAGTCTCGCAGAATCGTGATGTGAGCATATGACACGAAGCAGGGAACACTGCAGAACACAACAAAGACCGTTGTCAGTGTGGTGTTCTGGCGATGATTCGGCTTATTCCTGTACCAGAATTTCTCCAGATGGGCAACGACGTATCCTATTGCTAGGAGATAGCAAAAGACGCAGGCTGGCGTGATTTTAGGTCCGGGACCGCCAATCGCGTTGTTCTGCTCAGAGGTCAAGCTGACAAATGGATCGAGGTCCGGATCGAGAAAACATGCCATGGGAAGGAGTAGGGAGCTGTCGGAACGGTCCGAAACTGGGAGGAGCATCAGTTCGGGGGACGTGTTTCTTTCCGTTTGGTAGTAGAGGTATCGGCAAAGAAATGCAAAGATGATAATGGAGGCAAGCGTTCGTAGACATCCTATCCATCTGGACCGCCAAAAGTCATCGAGTACGTAGACTGAAAGGGTGACGCAGGAGAGCGACAGGATAATGGTATCGACGGCGAAGTTGTAGTGGTAGGCTGACAGGCTACATTTTGACTCCAGACCAAAGTTGAGGGCATAAGAGAAAGCGAGGACAAGCTGGGCGTCTATCGTCACCCTGAAGAGCTCTTTTGTCCACGACTTAAGAAAGGAGTAGAACCCTTTGGCTGTGTCCTTCCCTTTCTGTGTCAGGCTGGAGTGATGGCCCTTGATGATGTTTTTGTTTGTTGTAGGAAGACTGCGTATGATGATGTTAGGAATCGTGGAAAGCCCTGAAATTATGTAGATACGAGACCTACCTCTTTGCTTTCTTGCCCTGAAGGGAATATGTCCACTCTCGTGCTACAAACAGAATAGCCACGATGTTCACAAAAAGTGCCGTACCGAGAGACGCCCAAACCTAGGTAGAAGAATACAGTTAGAAGGCACTGTTCGTATGACATTTGATTCTTGGTGTGTAGCCTCTCTGAGTGGGCATGGTGTAGGGTAGATGAACTTACTCCGTATCCTGCAATGTCTGGGTTGGCTTCGAAGTGACCACGAGTCACATTCCCATATGAATCAACAGTATTGTTGGAGAAAAAGTTGACAGAACAGCTGGTGCTGAGGTCGACGCCGAGAAGACAACAGTCATGCTGGAGGTTGGTTTCATAACTGGAAGACAGGAAGTAGGGAACCCATTGCAAGAAGGTGTGTTGAACACCGTCTTGGGAACAGGTTGGTGATGCCATGGTAGAGGAATGCGCCTAAGGTAGTAAATGATCCGGAGGCTTATGGTCCTTGGGAAAAGAAACACAGAAACTAGCGAAATCCATGGCTATTTAACTTTGAAAACGAACTTGCTCCATGTTTTCTGGTAATTGCGTCCGAGAAGGCTCCCTCTCACTTCCATTTAGAGCCCAAACATAGACTGAGGGTTACACGACGCCGCATAAATTGCTTCAACCAGGCGATGCTGAGCATGGTGGCCCCTTTGTTACAGTGTAGTGGTGTTGAATGCCAGCCTTGTGGCGAAGATAACCTATCAGAATAAGGCTTTACAGTTGGTGCGGGTGGCCGTTGAAGACCACAGGTGGTTTTGTATGCAGGACCCACTCAGCTCCTGTATGTCTTGACCGCGCCGCTTGAAGGCCGTCTGATAGACCGGCGTATGCAACAGATGGGGGAAATTGATCGACTCCAGAAAGAGAATCTACTGGATTGACACAAATAGAAAGACTGCTCTGCTGCATAGAAAAAGGACGGCCCATAGAGTTCCGATACTGAGGCTGAATACGAACTCATGATACTTGCCCTGAGTGGTCAGTCACTAGTAGAAACCCAAACATACCTACACCCATAGAGGCATCACATCAAGCGGCCCCCAACGGCACATACTGCTACGGTCTGTCGATCACGAGCCCTCTAGACGCAAGGCTACGGGTGAAGTGGCAAGCATCTTATACACCACGAATATTTCTGCATAAGGGAGGTGCTGCAATCAGGTCTGTCAAATGTCAATCACGAAGGCACACTTCGTAGAATCCCAATTTCCAGCACGGCTGTGTGGTCTGGCCACTGACTTTCTCTCGATCGATTTCCAGGGGCAAACTCTAACAGAGCTGACAAAAAACTCATGACAAATGAGCTCTTGTTGCATGGACAATGGCATGGACAAGCTGGAGTGGTGGTTCGGACAGCGTCATTGTGTTTGGTAACAGAGCCAGGGTTGGGGTTGCAAGGTGCAGAAGCCAAGGCATCGGAAGCAGGGGCGGCCTGTAAGCATGTGTCACGTGCGTGTCACTGGCAGTCAAGCACAGACCAATGGAGCCATTGCATCACTAAACCCCCCCACCGCGGTTGATTGGCTAGCCGATGCCCGATTTTTGGGTTCCATTTGCTTTCCAACGAAGGCAGAAAGATCAACGGCAGCTATCTTAGTGATCATAAAAGTGTTTCCCTTTCACTCAACCCGCCAGCGACTGTTGCCTGCCGTTTTCAGCGAACAACCGCGACCACCAGCTCCCCCGTTCCCCTCCAGACTCGACCCAGCCATCGTCTTTGGCATACCGACTCGAGTCCACAAGCAACAACATCATCCCCTCTGTTTACAGTTCCACACAACCAGATCGTCAAGATGGGTGAATCGCGGTTGGTGCTCCCGACGCCGGCCCCGTCGCGTCCACTGCGCGGGGTCATCGTGATCCGTCCACAGCAACCGCAGTAACTGACGAATGTTTTGCACACAGGCAAGAGCTTGTGCAGTGGCTCAACAGCCTCCTGCAGCTCAATATCACCAAGGTCGAGCAATGTGGTACTGGGTACGTCGTTGATGCCCCTCCCCCGCAGTTGAGCTTCAGGAACACCAGAAACTGACGATGGACGACCTCAAACAGCGCCGCCCTCTGCCAGGTCTACGACAGCATCTTCCAAGATGTCCCCATGTCCCGAGTCAAGTTCAATGCCAACACCGAATATGCATACATTCAGAATTTCAAAGTCCTGCAAAGTGAGTCTTTGTAGCATCCCGCTTGCCGATTGTACCTCGAACACGGTCTCTAACCTGTTGCTTCTTCTTTTTCAGACACCTTCACCCGGCATCACATCGACAGATCGATCCCCGTAGAGTCGCTCGTGAAATGCAAGATGCAGGACAATCTTGAGTTCCTCCAGTGGACCAAGAAGTTCTGGGATCAATACTATCCTGGCGGTGATTACGACGCCGTGGCCAGACGGAAGGGCGCCCCAACCGGGCCTGCTGGCGGTGCGGCTCCCCGTGTGACGGCGTCTGCGGCAAGACGCCCGGGCGGTACCACCCCTACCACCGGTCCCCGAGTCGGTGCCAAGGCCGCCGCCCCCAGCGCTGCCTCGCTCGCTCTGCAACAGGAGAACACCACCCTCAAGGAGACTGTTGTCGGCCTTGAGAGGGAGCGTGATTTCTACTTCAGCAAACTCCGCGACATTGAGCTCCTGGTTCAGCAAGCTGTGGAGGAGGATCCCGAGCTCGAGAAGCAAGAGGACGGCCTGGTGAAGCAGATTCAGACCATCCTGTACTCGACCGAGGAAGGCTTTGAGATTCCTGAGACAGAGCAGATTGACGACCAAGAGACATTTTAGGGCACAAGAATGCCACACCATTTGGAAGAGGCCACGGGCCGTGTAGGAGAAATGCCCAGTCAGAGGAAAATCTGACACGATTGGGGACGGATACAAAAGACATCAGGGGGAAGGCGTGGTGGTGGTCAAGAGCAAAAGGATTGATGCTGGTGCGGAGTTGCCTTCTATACCCCATAAGCCCCTCATGGGTGCTGCTTTGCCTACCTTACTTAGTCTTGTTGGCTTTCACCACGACTTACCGGGTGTGAGGGCGAGTTCTGATAGACAACAAGCATTTATGACATCGAATTTGTAATCAGCGAAGCTAATAATTACTTTCTATTGCGAGTGACGGACATTGGGAACATGTTGTGTGTTGACGCCTGAATGCGGGACGGGTGTGTGGGGAGTGGGCAGGTAGCAGGAGGGCATGCAGGTCGTAAGAGTCAGAAGCCTGAGTTGCGTAACCGAGACCCTGGAATTCTTGGATGGGTGGGTTGAATATTATCGGGAAGCTGAGCCTCAATATCAACCAACGGATATGCTACGGCTGGCCGGCCTCATGACGGTCTCTTCTGATGCATCTGATGAGACCAGCCGATCTGGCGGTTTGTGGTCAGGGTCAGGGTTATTAGTGCTAGATAACCTCACACCAAACCAGCCACCCGCAACCCAATCCGGCAACGATGACACCACTGGCCGCCTCGTGGGCATCGGTCGTTCAGTGGCAGGCACCGAAGCTCGGAATCAAGGTTCCCACTTACAACAACCTTCTCTATCTTGCTGCGCCATTCAAGATACCCTTTTCTTCAGATTGTTTGCTGTTTTATTCTATTTTTTTTCTCCCTCTTTTGCACATTGCCCAGCCCGTACAACCGATCATCTAGTGTTCTAAGCGGCGCAGTGGCATTTCCAACCAAGCGCTCCATCCGTTGATGCCCAGCTGAAGATCCCGAGTTCATCACCATCATCCGAAACACCCTGACCGACTCGACCACAACCAACTGCACACTCGGCGCGTGTGTGCACTACTTCCCCAGTACATCAAATTCACAACCTTGATTCTACTGGGGACTTTCCTCGACACGCGGTATTCAACAACCGTCACGACCATCACCATCAACCTACCAAACTAACCAACACCACAACCCCCGCAAGTTGACCAAGATGGCGCCCCCCATCGAAATCTCCATCCCGACCACCTCCATCTCCACCCCCGCCAACGGCAAGCCATTCACCCTCTACAACATCACCCTCCGCCTCCCTCTACGGTCCCTCATCGTCCAAAAGCGCTACTCCGAGTTCGAAGCCCTCCACAAGAACCTCCACTCCATGGTGGGCGCTTACCCCCCCGAGCCACTCCCCGAAAAGTCATGGTGGCGCACCTCGACGGCCAACTCGCCTGAGCGCACAGAGCAACGAAGAGCAGGGCTGGAGAAGTACCTTCGGGCTATCGCTGAGCCGCCAGACCGTCGGTGGAGGGACACACCCGTCTGGAGGGCGTTTCTGGGGTTGCCTGCCGGAAGCAGCACGCAGAGCGCTTCTGGTATTAGTGTAGAGGGCAGGATTCCGGCTATTGGGCTGCGGGAGGCGAATCTAGCTGCTGCGAGCGATCCGGGTACTTGGTTGGATCTCCATCGGGAGCTCAAGACCTCGCTGCACGAGGCGAGGGTCGCATTGGGGAGGAGGGATGGGGCTCTGGAGAATAGTGCGAGAGTGGAGGCTGGGAGCGCCGCGAAGCGGGCGTTGATCAAGGCGGGGAATCTAATTGGGAGTTTGAGCGATGGGTTGAGGGTTATGAAGGAGGATGGGAACAAGCTGGGCGAGGGGGAGTTGAGACGGAGGAGGGATCTGCTTGCTGCGGCGAGGGTGGAGAGGGATGGGCTGGATAAGTTGAGCAGTAGTTTTGCTGTGGCTGGTGGGGGGGTTGCCGCGGGGGCGGTGGGGAGACATCAGGGGGTTGCGAGCGCGAGCGAGAGGGCTGCGCTGATGGGGAACAGTGATGGGGGGCCGAGCAGCATTGGGATTGTGAGGTCGTCGACTGGACGGAGAGTGCTAGGGGCGCCATTGCCAGAAACAGAGAGGACGAGGGAGCTGGATAATGAGGGGGTGTTGCAGCTGCAGAGGGACACCATGAATGAGCAAGACCAGGAAGTGGAAGCGCTGGCCAAGATTATCAGACGGCAAAAGGAGATGGGACTGGCGATTAACGACGAAGTCAACCGCCATATTGACATGCTGGATCGCCTAAACGACGATGTGGACGTCGTCGGCAGGAAGTTGGGCGTGGCAAAGGATAGGGTCAAGAGACTGTGACGGGAGGAGCCGCCTTCCGGTCCCGCTGCTGCTGGAGATGTTACAACAACAATGAATGACGCCGCTTCTGCTTTTTCCTCTTCCATCTCTATTTCTTCTTCTTCTTATCGTAATAGTGCTAGTGACAAGGCTAGCATGGACACCGTCACAACTGCTCCTCCGTTATCTGAGAGAGCTGTCACCATTCAGGAGATTGAACAAGAGGACAACAGCACAATAACGACCACAAATGCGGTGCGACAACAACAACAACAACAACAGCAACAGGACCAACCGGGAGGTGGCATAATTGACGCCGTGCTTTTATTAATTGTTAGGGGAGTTTTGGCCGGCGTTCAGGGGTACGCTGTGCTCGAGTGGCTGATGGGGAAGATATCGGCCGCTCTAGTTTGGGTGGTGGAGGTGGTGCTGCTTTTGGTGCAGACGGGTAATAATCATCATAATTGAACAGGACAACAGAATGGCTCAAGGGGTACATAAACGTAGAGATTGCTATTAGGGATTAGGGTTAGGTCTGGAGTACATGATCATGGCTTATCGTTCTGGTGGGGAGGGGGGAGTTGCTAGCTTTGCTTTTCATGCAGGAACAAGACGACGGCGGGACACGGCAGGTGGGGATGATGATGGGTATGTAGATACGGTATGATGGAGGTTTTGCGATTAGTATGGATATGGAGTAGGGGGTTGGTTTGCTTTGTTTTATACTAGTTATAATAAATTTGTTTGCTAGTTGTAGATATCACTTGAGCATAGCAACAGGGAATGGAGTTCTCTGAGTAAAAGTCATGGCGAAGTGTGTTGTCTCAGGCTTGGCTTAAAACATCATCTTTGTTTCCCAGACAAAAGCTTCTGTTACACCACCCTCGGTGAGCCGGACAAACCGTTGATGGTTACCCAAGACACCAGGTGGTGAGGTCACAATGCAGCCCGTCAGGCGTCCGTCAGCCTCTTCCCTCGGGAAGGGCACGGAGAAGGACCTCCCACCAAAAAAAAAACCGGGGAAGGATTCCAGCCTCCTTTCCCTTCCATTGGTACCGGTGCCCAGAGGTGTCAGGCACCATCAATGGGATGCCAATGCGGCACGGCAACACGGTTGCGTGTACCGCAATTCTTCTTCCCTTCCTCTCTCGGAGTCGGCGTTGCATAAACAGATCATCAGGATGATCTTAAGAAGCAAGGCTGGGAGAGCTATACCTGGGAAGTTGTCCGGGACACAGCATTGCATTGGGATGGTCATCGTGTCATCCCAGAGGCTTACACCAAATCAATGCAACCAGGGGATTTTTGCAAATCAGCACAAAGGCGATGAATTCAGCGAGAAGCGAGTCCAGAACAATGCTACAAAAAAGAAGGCTGCCCCTCACAGTGGCACAGTGAGAGAGAGTGTGTGTGATGTGCTGGTGGATTGGCTACGTCACCCCCACGGCAGGGCGGGACGGTCCAATTGAAGACGCGTTGCCCAGCAACGCGTCGCAATAGTATCACATCTTGGGGCTGGCTATTAGCCAATTCACTTCTCCTGGAGTGTGATTTGCGATGGTATGCTTCTTGATGATGGTTTCAAACTCGGGAAGATCTGATCAGGCGGACTGCAGAATCAGACTTGTCAAGCCCGCATGTCCAAGGCACGGACAGAGTGTGTTCTGGGAGAACTGCGTTTTGACAGGTGCCCGGGAAGCGGGAGTCGAGTTCGGACGGAGGAGGAGGCTGGGCTGGGTGGGCGGCTTTCCGGGGTTGGTGCCGCGATTCGCTGCTCAGGGTGGACCCTTTTTCTGGCCTGTCACAACGACGAGATTGCACAATCTGGCCCAATTGGGTGTGCATTGGGTGCATCGCGTCCTATCCACTGCTTCACCAGCCCCCTCCAAGATGCACAAGTGGACACCTGGATCATTGGGTCTTGCGGTCTTTTCCTGTGTTGCCGTGATTGCTTCTTTTGGTGATCACAGCTCGCGGCTGCGATTCGTTCGACAGTCGATTTTGTTTGCTGATGAGTGTCAGACGGCGCGTTTGAGAGGAGCAATGTGACTGTGTAGGACGGAGGTAGAGAGTCGATATTGCGACACTCCTTCTAACGGGTGGCTGGTTCCAAAGATGTTGGACCGTTGAAGAAGGTTATCGATTCTGGGGTCCACGCCATCCGGAGGGCAGGAAAGCGAGAAACATGGCACTCCCCTGGCCGTTTTCTGTCACTGACCAGGCGTTCGATTCGTGGACAAGG
Organism: Cercophora samala; assembly: GCA_030512305.1. Lineage (NCBI taxonomy): Eukaryota > Fungi > Ascomycota > Sordariomycetes > Sordariales > Lasiosphaeriaceae > Cercophora > Cercophora samala. The sequence continues at coordinate 24,618 of JAULSY010000080.1, read as the reverse complement.
ACCGTAGCTGTTGCTCTCTGGAAGCTGGTGATGGCGTCCCAAGGCCAGTTCTCAACAGGTATGAATGTGCTCAACATGAACTCATTAGGCAGGCAAAGGTTGATGATATCGATATGAAATCTAACTTGTATAAAAGAGCGGCTCGGCTTGATGTATGTAATTAAGCAGACTGTGAAAGGTTGGACGTTCCCCTCGATTGACCTGCCAAGTGGTCAGTGCGCTGTGGGGGCGTCTGGGCTGGGCTTTGGAGCTCCCGCTGGTGCCGCTGCCTCTTTCTTGCCTTTAGGCCTGCCGAAAGTAAACACAGCGTCTCCCCCGGCCGAGAAATCTTTCCAGGTTTGTTGAGGCCACCTTCACCCACACACACCCTCCCACACACAATTCCTGCAAAAGCCGCATATTGTGTACTGCAAGTCGGCATTCCTCTCGACATCGCAGTCTCGGACCATCGCCGAATTATTTCTAGAATCCCATCCTTTCGCGCGCATTCCTCGCTTCGACCAATCGCCCGAATTCGAGGCCCCGCTATCAGATCCAGATCGCGATCACAGCTTGCGCTTGACTGGCCCTGCGACTGATCAAACTTGCGACTTTTTGCTTTTCCAGCGACATCGCCCAGTGACTACATCGGCAACTCTCACGCGCGACGCCAGATGGCTGTGTAGATAGATATACGACCTGGACTACGAATTGCGACTCACATCCCACCCGGCCAGCATGCTCTGATCTCAGCCGACATTGCCTCTCCGAACCATCACCACAACAAATTAACCTGTATCTGGGCCGGCTGGCCGTTCTCTCACCATGAGCCAGCCACCGCCCCCTCCCCCTCCCCCTCCCCCTCATGGGAACAATCCCAGAACCACGGCTGGGTCGCCCCCTGGATCAGGACTTCCGCGCGGCAAATACGATGTCTTCATTATCCCAGAACACTCGGCCGGTGCAGGCTTTTTGTACTTGCCGTCCCTTCGGCCCCAGTGGAACAGCTTCTTCGCTGGCATCGCCTGCTCCGTCATAGTGTTGCTGGTCTTTATCAACTTTGCGCCGTTGATTGCCCAGGTGTTATGGAGTTTGAGAAATCTGGGCGCAATGGGAAATCTGATATGGGCAGCCATGGCCGCCATGCTGTTCTTCTTTGGTCGGATGCAGGGCGAAAGCACAACCTCGAAATTCTATGAGAGTCGAGCACATGAAAGTGGTCAGAACCCAGGCGCTGGCTACCGAGGAGCCAAATCTGAATGGTACACCCCTCCCCCGAACCCCGGTCCCGCGCCCGAACAAGCCCCGCCACCTCCACCTCCACCTCCCCAGAAAGAGCATTCCGAGAATCGTGGCAGGTCGTATCAGGCGTCATGGGAGGAGGAGGAACCGCGCCCGCCACCGCAGCCACAACCAAAGGCTAATCCTCCTGCACCAGAACCGAAGCCGGAGCCCAAGCCAGAACCAAAGCCAAGACGAGACCCAAAACCAGAACCAAGGCGGACGCCTACTCCGGAACCCGTTCCGGAGCCCACTCCGGAGCCAAGAGCAGAACCCAAGGAGCCGAAACCTAAGAAGCGATCGAAGAGGGAGCGCAGAGCAGAGGAAGCTGCCAAAGCCGAAGAGGCGCCCAAGCCAGCCGAGGCACCTACACCTGCGGAGCCTCCCAAGCCAAAGGAGATGCCCAAGTCAAAGGAGGTTCCAAAAGAGGTTCCAAAACCGGCTGAGCCACCCAAGCCGAAAGAGGTTCCTAAACCAGCCGAACCCCCCAAGCCGAAAGAAGCCCCTAAGCCAAAGGAGATTCCGAAGCCCAAGGAGGTCCCAAAACCGAAGGTTCAACCACCCCCGCCACCACCAACTCCTCCTCCTCCTCCCGCCGAGGAGCGACCAAAGACACCGGTTACCCAGCCAAGCCCAACCAAGAGCAATAGCGCTTGGGAGAAGGCGAGAGAAGAAACACGGAAGCGCATCGAGGAGCAGAAGGCTAAGGAAGCCGAGCTCAAGCGGAAAGAGGAGATGGCCCGGCGGTTGAGAGAGCTTCGGGAGCGTGAAGCCAAGGAGCGCGAGAAACGGGAGGCCGATAAGAGGGAGAGAGAAGAAAGGGACCGTCTCAAGAAGGAACAGGAGGAAAGGGAAAAGGAAAGAATCGAAAGAGAGCTTAGAGAGAAGCTGGAGAAGGAGAATCGCGAGATTCGTGATAAGCTCGAAAAGGAAATGCGGGAGAAACTCCAGCGAGAGCTGAGAGAGCGCGAAGCTCGAGAGCGCAAAGAACGTGAAACCCGCGAGAGGCTGACAAGGGAGCGCGAGGCTAGAGAGCGGGCTGAACGTGAAGCCAGGGAACAGGAAATCGCTAGGGAGAAGGAGGAGTTGCGACTCAAACTTGAGCAGGAGCGCCAAGCCGCTCGAGAAAGAGAGGCCAAGGAAGCTCAAGAGAGGAAAGAACGTGAAGAGCGTCTGACTCGACTGCGAAAGGAAAGAGAAGAGCGCCTCAAGAGGGAAGAACAGGCCCGGAAGGAGAAGGAAGAAAAGGCACAGAGTGAACGGAGAGGGACATCATACGCCTACTCGTCTGTAGGTGAGAAGACGAGCATGTGGCCCAATGGTAAACCACCCAGCGTTGCCCCTTCAGAATCTGCTTGGTCAGCCCCAACTCCTCCAAGAGCTGCATCACCACCACCTCCATCTCCGCCAAAGCCTGCTCCCTCTCCTACCAAACCATCGCCAGTGCCTCCCAAGCATACATCCATTCCTAAGCCAGCACCAGCCCCAGCCCCAGCCCCGACACCACCACCAGCAGCCTCATCCCAGTATCAGCCCCCGCCACAAAAACAACCTACCCCCAAGCCAGCAGCCTCGTCAACAGGTACAGCAGATGAATACTCGTTCCGACCATACGATACGCCAAAGAAGTCGCGGAAAAAGTCGGAAACCGATTTCTCCGAGTCGTCGTATGCCCATTCTGCCTCGACCGCAAGAACGACGCCCCCGCCGCCGATGAGAGAGCCGTACACGACCAACGACCCGAACAAGATCGTCATCCGAGCAGTGTATGCATACCTCAACGAGTTCTCCAAGACGCCGGCGCAGCAGCTCATTTCCGGTATCAAACCCGTCACGGACGGTCTCATTCTGCGGATCACGAGCGCAGGGCTGTTCGTCGACGACGACGTACGAGGCGTGGCACAAAGGGAGTGGGACGTCAAGGCCTGGACTCTGAAGCAGATTGAGATCTGGTGCCCCACTCACGCGCAGAATGCCTCGGCTTCCAGCGCCCCAGGTTCGATTCCTACCAATCACCCCTTCTTCAAGACGATGCCCACCCGTCCTCGCGCTGCCGAGCGTGGCGCGACAAAGGTAATGATTGGCGAGGAAGCCTTGGAGTACTTGAGTGATTTCTCGCGCTGCTGCAAGGGAACGTGCCGTCGCGGCCAGGCTTCGGCTGGTGGACCTCCGGCCAGGGGCCTGCATCTGGTCCGGGCCACGCAGCGGGATGCGGGTGGTAAGAGATACCTGTTTGTGGTGGATGAGGAGGAGGGATGGAAGATTGCCGATGGCATCGCGGCTCTCAGGGGCAGTGGCCAGGTGAGAGCGCTCGGTGTGGCCGGTTTCAGCAGCTTGGAGTCGAGGACGGTGTTGGACTCGCTCGGTTTCCATCAGTAGAGGAGACCTTGTGTTTTCGACATTGTCTTATTCACGAACGACCAATCTGCTCGATTTCAACCACTACCTACGACTGCTTCAACACATTCCACCCGGTACATATTGTTATTCATTCGTTTCTGTTTTTGATTTTTGTTTCGATGATGAGACGCACGCACAACATACCCCAAAAGTACGGCGAGCATTATTTTGTCGATTGAGATACCACCTTTGCGAGTTTTTATGGAGGATAATTTGGAGGGGATAAGAGCTGGTTTTGAGGCGGTAATTACATGTTAGTTATGGAATGATGTACATGAAGGGATTGTTTTCGAGTCGGATGTTTGTGTGGACATGATGATGGGATGATGATGTATGTGTGAGGAATATTTTGAAAGTGAGAGAAAAGGAGGGAAGAGTGATACCAACCCAACTCATTTGGCATGGATGGCAGCATTTGGTGCATAATTATGAGGAGCGGAGACACATTGTTGCATATGATGTATACTTGTTGAACTGTGGTGGTGTTTGAGGCGACAAAATACAATCTTTAATAACCCGAACGGTCGAATCCCTTTTGCATTACACTGTTTTAACTCTGACAACTCACTCTTGAACAGATTGAATCATGTAATGACTGGTGACCTTTTGAGGCAAAATATGTACTACTGAACCACAACATAACGCTTCTATCATACATGCCCTTTCCGTATCCAATCCCATATCCAATCCCATATCCAATTCCATATGCAAAATCCCTTATAAAAACACTTAGATAGGCAGAGTGCTATACCCCCTCCCCTGATGTCCCCGACTCCCATCCATGATTCCCAGCATATGCACCTCCGGCGGCCTCGCATAATCCCCATACCCATCCGCCATGGAAAAGGCACCCGAGACGACATGATGCCTGTGCTCATGCTCGAAAAACTCCAAGTCGATATCTTCCGCCGCCGCCGCATTGTGATCACCCCCGCCATTCCTACCCCCTTCCTGCGCCGCCCCCCCAAAAAGCAAATCGTACTGGTCCGAACTCCTCCCCGCCGCCCCTCCCCCCCCTTGCCCAGCGTTCTCATTGGTATCATCATCACCACCACCGCCAGCATCCCTCGGCACCCAAGCCTGTGGCTTCTTCCTCCCGTATCTACTCTTGACTCTACTCCACCACCTCCCCACCCCCTTCCGAGGGACGGTTCGTGTCTTGTGCTTCCTCCTCTCCCCGTGTTCATACCCCTCGTCAAAAGAGGCCAGATACTGCTCAAACAGCTCCGGGACCACAACGCTGTGAATCACCACCCTCGCCCCAAAGTCCGCCGCGTGCCCGACAAACGACCAGGCGATGAACGCCCAGTCCAACACTTGAACCCCAGATCCGTTGTGCTGCGTCGCTCGGGAGAAGGTGTACAACACCACGAGGGTGATGTGCAGCACATTCCAGATGAGCCTCACCTCCACCCCGGCAAAGATAAACATTTGGATGAGAAAGAGCGAATGCAGGATCAGCTTGGCGATGATGGCTATCTTGGCTAGGGGCGCCAGAGAGGGGAACATTGTCGCGCAGATTGCGATTCCGAAACCGACGCAGCCCGAGGCTACGAGGCCGTCGAGGGCGGTTACGGAGAGATGGGCGGTGACGGGGGTGAGGGCGTCGGAGAAGGAAGGGCGGGTGGGGAGGGGGATGGGGTAGGTGGGCGGTTCGCGCTCGATAATTATCTGCCATGTTTCTGGGAGGGTTGAGGCGGGGAGGGTTGGGGTGGGGGGTTTGTCTTCTCTGCGGAAGGACGACGGGCTGAGGGGGGTTGATAAGGGGGGGAGGCGGGTGATGGTTAGGGGGCAGTCGTAGACTGTTCGGAGGAGACCGCGGGGATGACGCTGGAAGGCGGTGGAAAGGTCTTCGGGAGGGGAGGAGTCGGGGGGTTTGGAGTGGTCGTAGGTGTCTTCCTCTATGAGCTCAAAGGACTTCTCGTAGGTGGCTTCGAGGGCGTGGTAATAGAGCTTTTTGACTCTGGTGACAACGCGGCGAACGCGGAAGAGGGCACCGGGGTAGGCCTCTGGTGGCCTGGCTGCGAGACCGGCGATGTCGTTTTCTTGTTTTGTGATGATGGGGTTGTCGAGTTGGATGGCGATGCAGTATGGCCCAATGTCAGGGGTTGCAAAGGCATCCGTCTCGCCATCCTCCCGATGGACCTCGACAGAATATTGGTCGCCCGTTGTGGTGTCGTGGACGGTAAAGGTGCAGCTCGAAAAGGGGTCTGGTGGCCCAGTACACACGAGCACCGCAACCTTGGTCCGACTGACAGTATTATTAGGGAGGTATAAGTCGTTTTTGACGTTTCGTAGATTAGTAAATGTAGACCCAAAAGTAAGCTTCTGTTTCGCTGGGTACAATGGCACCCATCGGTCTCGGTGGTTCTTGGAAGGTTTCTGTCGTGGTCCGTTCATGTTGAAGAATAATGACATTGGAACGCCATCCATGCTCCTCAGTATACACGCCATCCGTTCGGCTGATTTGTTCAGTCTCATTAGTGGCTCCGTGTTGAAGCCAAGGAGGTTCGCAATGATAAGATGTTTGTCGCCTGGAACCGTAGTTGCCCTTTCGCTCAGCTCGTTCCAGACTTGCACAAAAAGTGTACAAAAGTCAGGAGCCAGTGTCTCTCTTCCGTGAGCAGCTTTGACCGGCTTTACACCATTTGCAAACGATGACCGGAACTCATGGTTCAAACATCGAGTCAAACTTGCCACCATAGCCATGCTGATATCCATCCCCATGCCGGCTGTTGAACCGCTGTTCATCAGTTGTAATGGCTCATGGTTTGTCTTCCCGGGTATCCTTCTCTTGACCCAGCTCACAGGGATCCCCACAAGCTCTGATAACCTCGACTGCTGTTGCCCTTGGGGTGGAGGAACAGCAGTCGGCTGCTTGAGCTTTGGCGAGAGAGCGTTGAACGTCCCATCAGCACACTGAACCTCAACCACCGAACCCAGGGCGGCCTCCTGAAACGTCCAGCTCCTCCCGATCCAGGGGCTCACAGAAAACCTTGCGCACTGCTCCAGCGTGTCCGAGTTCGCAATCGATATCTTCTCCAAGTTCGGATCCAGCACCAATATCCGGTCCGCCGCCTGATACACCGCCGGCAGCTTATTAATCGCCCTCATCCTCAGCAAACTCGTACTCACCGGCGGCATACACAGCGCATCAATCCAAAAGTACTTTGGCCTCCTCCTCGCCGCCATCTGAAACCCCGTATCAACCGAACTCAACAAATTAAACTCGGCCCCCGCATCCTCCCCCTCCCTCAGCGCTTTAAGCTTGCTCAAATACCCAAACACCCTCCTCAACTGACACTCCGGCATGGCGTTCGCATTCGCATTCCCGATCCCATCCGACCACACATGGCTTATCACCACAAACCTCGTCCTCGCCGTCATCCTCACCACCTCCAGTCTTATCCCCCTCCGCAACGACCCCCTCAGCCTAACCAACGGCACCCCGCCATCCTCAATGATGCCCCTTATCTGATCCATCCCCACGCCCATCGGCTGACACTGACATCCGTACCGTATATGCTTGGGCACATAGCTAAAGATATCGGCATTGCTCGCCACGCACTCGTCAAACGAGCAGCCCTCGTGGCTCGTCTCGGTCGAAAACAACCTAAACAACCTCGTGAAGTAGTACGCTATGGCGTAGTTGTGCGAGGTGAGGACCTTCCTCGCATAAAACGGGCACCAGCCCCGGAGCCGGAGCACATCCAGCATGAGCTGGGCACTTGGTGAGATGTCGGGGTTTCCTGTGCTATCCAGCGTGGCGGCTTTTTCATGTTTTGGCCATGGCAAAGGCATGTCCTCTGCGTCGACCTGGACCAAGTCCCACAGTACGCTTCGCAGCGTGGTACAAAGGACTTTGATAGACAGGACAATGGTGGGGATGGGCTTGACGTGGCTTTGGGACACGCGGTCAAAGTCCTCTGCTAGGTCAACCACAGCATCAAGAAATTTGGCGTGCTCGTAGATGAGGCGCTTTCGAGCCTCGCGGGAGATGGGGGCTGCTTCGTCGGTTTCCTCTGATGGTGGCGGTTGTTGTTTGGTTGGGTCCTTTGGGGGGATGGCGTGGGAGGCGAGCCACTCGTTAAGCAAGGGGATTAGAGGCCGGGCTGACACGCTTCTTGATACTTTGTATTCCCGGTAGTCGATCGGTCGGCCCAAGAACTCGGCGATGGTACCAAAGTAGAGCCATGACTGGGCTAGCGATGCCAGCCTCGGGGCCGGGAGGCTGGCCCACTGGTCGCCGAAGCCGTGGAGCTTGGGGAAGTCCCAGAAGTCGGTCCCAAACACAAAGGGGGTGTCGGCGACAAAGGGAATGTCCAGCGGCTCGACCCCGGCGACGGGATGTGGAAGAAAGTCCATTTTGTGCGGTAACTACTCCCCCGATGGAGCTTAGGAGCCGCCCGAGATGCTTGTGAATGCGGGGTGCAAACACAGCTCCATGGTTCGCGGGGAAGGGACCGGTGCCGATGTCAAGGCGGTTACGGTTGCGATACGTCGTCGCCGGCAAGTACAGGCATTACAATAGCAAATAGGATGCAGTCCCTGGTCCGGTCTGAGAGGTGGTATAGATGGGTAAATCGCAAATAGAGGAAGAATAAGTGACTTGAGAGCGGGGGAAGTCAGACAAGAAGGAAACACAAGAGGAACAAAAACCCCGGAAAGGCCGACAAAACCAAATACCAGGTCAAAATCAGGAATACCCACTCCAGAGGCACTTTCCGAGGATCGAAAGGGCAACGTAGGTCTTGGTACAGGAGAAAAGGCAGGCGGCGCAGTCGGGGGCACGAACAGATGAGAGAGATCATCCAGGCATACCTACTCCACGAGAGTGTGAGCGGTTGGCGCTTACCGGAATCTGGGCGGCGCGCGCGCGTGTCGAGATAGATTGGATAGGTAGGATGGATGGATGCAATAGACGGGGCTGGGAAAAGAAGAGAAGAGAAGAGGGGTCTCCCAAGGGAATAAGTGCTGACTGACCAAGAGTCCCCAACGACGACGTGCTTTTTGCCCGTAATCGTCAAAGGCCCCCATATCGATTCGATTGATGGAGGGGCCACGAAACGCCTGTGCTGTGCAAATACGACCGACTGTGCCGCTGTCGTACAGACGAGCCACCACACTTGCATGCTAACTGCGGGATACCGAGAGCAACGAATGCAGCGGAGGAGAGGACCTGCAGGTCCAAGAACTGAACTCCTCCAAGGTGAGAGCCACGGTGAGAGGCCGCGCATCAAACACTTTGGACGTTGGTTGGTTGGTTGGATCATCAAACAACACAGGCACCAAGGACCTGGGAGAATCCAAGACGGTAGTCGAAATGAGCAGCGGCCACATCGTAGCCGTCTTATCTTCCTGTCGCAAAATCATCATCCAATGATGTGTCTGGCGCAAAGATGAGATGGTGGAAGTGGGATTAGAAATCCACTCATAGGGCTACGTGTGCTTGGACGACATAAAGCAATCCCTGGTTCGTGCTGTGGCAGATCCCCACTCTCCACCTCAGCCTTATAATCAAGCATTGAACCTCATGCGATTTGCTTCTTCGAAATTTGACACCTGATCAGGAATGAAAAGGCAAATTCCAAAACTCAACCGTGGTCGAAATGTTGTGCGGGGCTTTCATTGTATCCGTCCAATGTTGGTTGATGACGACGCCCGTATGCAGTTGCCGGGCCTGTGGGAGATTGAGTTTCTGACATCAGATCAGGGTCTAGTCCCCCTTCCAGACTGTTCTATGAAGATATTCGAGCATTGCTGTTGACAATCGCTGAGCCTGTTTACATACATACAGTGACTATTCCAACAACAACCCTGACAACACACCCCCCGTCTTCCAAAACTATCATCTCCCATTCCCAACAAGTGATGTGCCCTGCCTATAAACCTAAACAAAATCCTCGCAATCATCTTTCTCCTGACAATAGTTTCATCCCCTTGTGGGTGATCGTAGCGTTCCTGACATATCCCTGGTCCAATCACCATCGTTTTCATGTTGTCCATTACCGTTCCCCTGCAACCCGCCGCTACCAGGCCTCAGGTTCCAGTCGTCCAATGACTCCCTTCCATCTACACCAGGTAGCCTAAGCTGTGGCGGCCCAGTCTGGGAAAGCATGCTAACGGTCCCCTGTTGGTGTTCTGACCCAGCAGGAGCTGGTGTGCGATCTCTTGACGGCCCCTCCGACCCAAATTGATCAAAGTCAGGAAGTTCAAATCCGTGATCTTGAAACGGTGGTTTTGGCTGCCTAGTCTTTGTCGGCGTCTGGTCGCGGTCTCTATCCATAATTTCGGGGACCCTCTCATCTGCCGGCATCTCCACCGGGAATGGATTCGACAGCTGCATCTGTTGATACTGCTGCTGCAGTTCCAATTCACGCTGCTCCAGTATCTGCGGCGCTGGTTCCACGTTTCTCAGAGAGCTGCTTCCCGGCATCGCCCCGCTTGATGACCGGAAACTACCCACACTTGCACGATGGGCCTCTATTGTTGGAGAGTCTGGATGGTCGCTTGCTGGCCCGAGAAGCTCTCTGTCCATGTCTTTGATAGCGAACTGGGCCATGGTTCGCATCTTCCTGCTGACCCACCCAGCAAGAATTCTTCCACGTTGCTTCTCCCCTAAACGACTGCGGGGGAAATCTCCCTTGTTCACAAATGCAACGATATCAGTCACTATCTGATGTTCGTTGAGGACTGCGTTCACAATGACGGGTACGATGGAAGCAAGATATGCCTTTCGGGCCACCTCAGCAACCACCACAACAAGACCGCCGGCTTGGAAAACAGTGCTATATAGAACATGTGTCAGCAGACATGACCACAGTGTTAGAAATTGTAGACAAAGAAACTTACCACCCCCCCGGTACGATACTGTGATGGCATCTCTCAACCGAGAACTCAATGTCCAACGGGAAATGGCTCAACCCATTGATCTCAATCGTCTCCCCAATGTTGCCGAGAACAAATACGACTTGCATATCCACCAAGGCGCCGCCTGGCCCAATAGGCCTCCTTACACTGTGCAAGAAACCCAGATCTCCAGTGCGAACATACTGGATACTCGGGTCCTCCACCGTTCGCCCATCAAATCGCTGCACGTCAAACGCGTCCTTGGACCTATAGAACGCCTTGGCGCAAGCCTCTGAATCGACCCAGATCTCGCCAAACTCTCCCTCGCTGCAGAGCATGCAAGTCTCGGGGTTGACGATGGCAATCTGTGTCGAGACCGGTACCATCCCCGAGTCCTGAACAAGAAGGGCCTTGGGATCCCGCTCCGGGTCTGTCACCTGAATGAGACCCTGTCGCAGAGCCTTGCGGTCCAACCAGAGCTCAATGGGCTCGATGCACATATACGATCGTGAGGCGATCATGGGATTGAGAACATGGGAATACACCGTGTTGATGGCAGTACGGTCAAGACCTGCCGTGGCAAAGTGCATCCGTACCTTCTGGAATACATCGACGCGGGGCCTTGCCTCGGCCGATATCATCATGTTTTTGAGCTCGTGCAACGTAAACCCCTTGCCCGGCATGGTTCTCATGGCGTAGTCGAGCATCTGAGGAGTGGCGTACGTGTCCTTGATCTTGTACCTCGACAAGATCAAAAACAGAGAAGCAGGGTTTTGCGCAAACTCGACCGGTGAAAGCAGGTATGTGGGTGTGCCGATGTAAATACCCATGAGACACGTATGAAGAAAACCCAGCCCAGTGGTACTCCTGACACAGCCGAGAACCGGCCGAGAGCTAGTCATCTGGCAGGTTTCCTTTTGAACTTTGCACATGCCCAGAATGGTATCATGGCCCAGTTGGACAGCAATACGGCGCTGGTCAGGCGTCCAGTAGGTCCATATAACCACCGGATAGCCAGGCTGAACCCACGCCGGGTCCATCGTGATACCCAAGTCTCTTAGGCCGCTGTTCTGTTTGGGCGGCTTGGTTGTGTTGAAGATGTTGGGCACCATAATCTTGAGGATTTGTGCCGACTGCTTGATATGCTGGGCCACTGTTTTGGTCTTGAGAAGGTGGTCAACCTCCTGATTCACCAACACAGCCCTGACCGAGTAATCTGCCAGCAGGTGCAAAAACGCCGGCACATCTTCCGACAGGCGGTTCTGATCCATCGGTGCTATGGGGATGACAATGACGCCGAGGTTGATGCAGGCGTGCACAGCAAAGACAAACTCCTCCGAGTGTGTGTACATGAGCACAACATGGTCGCCCGACTTGAGCTTCACCTTGTTACGAAGGTAGACGGCCACGGCAGCAACCTTGACATCAAACTTTTTCCAGGTAATGCCTTTGCCTTCTTTGCCCCGCCCATCAATGGTGCAGATGGCCAGCTCCTCGCCCTGTCTAGCGACTCGCCACTGGATCAAATCAGTGATGCTGGTGAAGTTGTTGAGAGGAGTAGAGGTTCGGTCATCCATCACCACTTCTCGGTGGTCAATGCCCGAGTACTGCTTTTCTGCTGACGCGAGAAGACGCGAGCGATCATCAGACGCCATGGGGGACCATATTCCACCCACTGGGTCAACTCCAACCGGCAGGTTGAGTACGGCATGTTCTACTGCAAACTTGACATGAACACAGGGCAGATTTCCCAAGTCAAACTCTCTCCGACACAGCATGTTGCCAATCTCACGCCGTCCATTTTTGAGGACTCGTGGCAGAGAATTGGGGGCCGTGATCATCACACAATACAATCGGAGGTTATGTTCTTGCATGAGGACATCCATGCACCTCTCGGCAAGCGCATCAAGCAGCGCCGTGTCCAGCTGCCGAGGCGGCCCTCCATTGGTGGCCGGCGCGGTGGATGCCGCTGCCGACTCGAGGACGACGACAGGGAGGTGTTCCTCGTTGACAAAGATGTCAAAGGCAGAGCAATCAAAGATCTTGGGCACGTTCTTGATGATGCTCACCACAAGGTGCTGCACAAAGTAGTAGCGGTTCTCAACCGTGTCGTTCCCGCCGTGCTCGACCCATTCCACCCTTTGCCTGATCCGATCCTCGTACAGGCCGAGGACAAAGACCTTGCCCTCAATGACAGTTCCCAGCAGGCCGGTTCGAAGAAACTCGGGCTCCACCATGGTCGGAGTCGGCTCGCCGGGGTTGAACTTGAAGGGGCGGGCATGGAAAATGGTCTCGGTGTGTTTCGGAAGTGCCCAGAAACCACCTGACAACGAAGGCGAGTCCACCCAAATTTCTCCCACCATGTTGGGAGCCGCCAAAAGACTAGTTTCTGGATCCACGACAGCAAGGGTGGCATCAGGGATTGGATAGCCAAATGCACCAACACGAATAGTGCCTGGCTCGTTGGCAGCCCGTTTCCTGGCCTCCTCTCCCATGGCAACAACCACCACCTCATTGGTTTTCAAGGCCTCCCTGTCGAGAAGGACCTCACTAAGCTCGGTCTTAGTGTGCTGTTGTGTGGTCGTCGTCGTCCCTTGTCCAAGAAGCGTGGAGAATCCCGTGGAGACTGCTGGCTTTTCCTCCTTTTCTTTCTCATCTTCCGAGTCCTCGCTCGACCCTATGTCAAGTTTCAAAGGGCAACCCATCCTCTCTTCACCACCCAACCAGTCACGGACGCTGATCACCATGCCGCCGTGCTCCGGGAGACAGAGCATGGGTGCTACAACCTCGTTTGGCCGAGTATTGCGCAGTGGGCGAAACCAACGATCGGCAAGAAGTTCGTTGAACTCGCTATCGACCGTCAACGTGTCGATGAAACACGACTTGACCGTCTGGAAGTTAGGCTCCATGCCTTTTTTGTAGTTTCGAGTTGCCATGGGATCCGTTTGATAGTTGTAGGCGGCCCTCTTCAACCCTGGGTAGTCCGCCACCATTACCGTTGGTTTATACTTGGTGATCAGATGGGCGTAGAGACCAGGAACTTCGATTGCCTTGTTTTCCAGCCATACAGTGGTGTGCCCTCCATATACAGCCAGTAAGACGCCAAAGATCATGCCGATGCCCTGCCGGGGATCCAGGTACGAGAGCATTATCTCGCTGCTGGCCCCACCCCCTATTAATCGTCCGTTCTTGTCGCGGAGGTTCTTGTTGAAGGTATCTGCCGGTCTGTTGCTGGGAACGGTCGAGATGATGGCGCTGAGGCAGGCCAATTGGTGCATAATGGTCCTGTGGCTCAGAACCACACCTCTCACATCGCCCGTCGGGGCCCTGGAAAACTCAATGTAGGCCAGATCAGGCACTGTCAAAGGGGGTGCGTCTTCCTTCCGCTTTGGATGATAGCTGCCGAACTCGTTGGTCTTCCACCACTCGACTCCCTTTGGCCAAGTAAGTTTCTGAGCGGTGATATCGCGCTGAAACGTCTTCAAATTGTTGTCCGTAGTCAAGGCCAGATGAGCTTGCGTCTGGGTAAGAATCATGTTCAGTTTCTGATAGTCCTGCAAGTCATTGATGGGTACCGCAACGACGCCTGCAATGAAGCAGCCAAGCAGAGCAATGGCGAAGTCGATTATTTCTGTGTCTCGGTATATGAGCGCGACCCGATCACCACGATATAGCGAACTCTTGTCCCGGATGACCTGTGCCACCTTTTCGGCCCTCGAGGCCAGCTTGTCCCACGTGATGGAAACCGTCTCCTTTCCCTTGCTGTCCAACACCCAGTAAGCCGGGGCCTTGGCTATTGTGCGGCCGCGATGCCTTAGCACAGCAGCAATATTTTCAAAATTGGACATTGGTGTGTGCTCATCATGTGCGTCGTGGATTGCAAACGGGACATCACGTGGCTCAAGGGGTTGTAAATGGTTCAACACATCTGGTGGCGGTAGATCGCTTGCTGTCAGCATTGGAGGCGCAACGGCCACTGTTGGAGAAAAGGCATCGCTAGATGAGTATCGTTGTGGGCCGCCATATTCTCCTCGTGCCTGCTGGTCGTATGCTTGTTGCTGGCCAGCAAAATCGGAAAAGTAGGCTTGGGATTCTAGCAGTGTCCTAGATCTGCCATCGTACACTTGCTGCGGCGGTCCATCTCTGTAAACGCCATGCTGCTCAGGGTTAAAAGCATAATCGCCTGACACCATGGTCCCCGAACGAGTAGAGTTGTCGTTCACGGGACCTGTCGATAGAAAAAGAGAGTCGTGCTGGCGCATACTCGGACGGCCATCGGTCATTGGATCCTCGGGGCCTAAATACGGCCCTGGGTGGGCTTCTTGGTTCATCAAATATGGAGATTGGACCTGATTCAGGTAGGGAGAGATCTGGGGTTGGTTATCTGTTGGCGACGCGCGGTGTTCAGGAGATATCGAGGCTGGCGAGTGATACGAATTGGCATTCAGAGCTGCCAGGGAGGCGGCACGATGACCATCGTCGTTGACGTGCTGCGGTGGTGGGTAGTAGTTGCTGCTGTCGTCGTCGGGGGAATGAATCCGAAGCCCGCCCGCCCGCGGCTCTTGCAAGAGGTCGCCAATTCCATATTGCGAGAAGAGCTGGGTGCGTCGTTTCTGGTACCTGCAAGGGAAGAGATGTTTCTGTCAACACATGGAACGCCATTGCCAACTTCGATATGGACGATCGTACCCTTTCTGCGTAATGTCGCCTTCCTGAGCAGAGACAAACACGGGTCAGCAGCTACTCCCAAGAATCTGGTACCAACCATCACAAGACTGCGCATCGCAGGCAGTGGAACCTATCACCGATTCAAAGAGAGGACCACTCACTTCCAGCTCCCTGTCAAGCTCTTCCAGCTTGTTTTGCAATTCAGGACTGAGTCCAGCCATGACTGTGGTAGACGGGTGTATGCGGTATGGAATGGATCAGTTGTTTCCGCGCGCGCGCGTTGAGCTGGAGAAGGCGCCCGGTATCCGTAACTAAGTATGTAAGAGCAGTGATGGTGGAGAGACAGGAATCCGTCTAGTTCGTTGAGTGATGGCCGTCGGGTGTCGTGTTCGGTCCAACCCTGGGCGTGTGGGCGTCTACGGAGTACAGATACGGATACTGACTGCCAATAGACAGGAAGGGTTCTGATCGGCCGAGTTTCTTCGACCCTCACAGGGTTGTGACGTGTGACGTAGTTGGGTTTTGGATGGAAGCCAGGAACACACATTGCCGTCTCCAATCCACGGCGGGCATGTCGCCAGATGGCGGGGCTGCCTTCCACCAGTTTCCCATCTTCCCCCAACAGCTGACCAGCAATCCCCGGTTCCTTGCCCGCAAAAACCCCTGACCCGCCGTTTGTAGCGCAGGGTCTGCCAAGAGCTTTTGACAGCTGCTTCTGTTCGATTCAGCGTATCTTATAATAATTAAAATATACACGCACTGGAAAACTGTGCTTGGCTTTCTCTTTCGGTTTGGAAACGATTCTTTAATATATTAGTACACATGAATCACCGGCCAAGTCTCTACATGTATAGCTGTGTCTTGGTTCTCTTGGTAGAATTCGATACTCGAGCTTTGATCACTGGAACCGTCGGCCCCGCATAGGGATCCGTATGGTATTTTTCAAATACCGTATTTTCAATGCCAGCCGGTCTTTTTTCATACAAGCTTGGGGCTGTATGGTATCATACCTTGCCAAGCCTACTTTTTCACTTACATGTGCACTGGCAGCATAAAAAGATATGCTTTTTCATACAATATCCCAGCACACTGACTTGACCGCCTTCCTAATTAGGCTAGCGGTAAAGACGGAAAAGACGGTATTCAGGCCCCCCAAATACCAATACAGGATTTTCCCAGACTTTCCGTATATACGGAACCCTAGCCCCGCATCCTCGAGTTTCTCGGCGGGGTAGGTATACTAGTCTCTAAGTTTTGCCCCACTTCATTCTCGGCGCCAAAGAACAGCCGATCCGGCAAGAAAACCCACGCGGAAAGTGGGGCAATTGGCGACTGCAAAACTTCAAGCTTCTCATCCTCGACAAATTTTTGCGAAACACTTCTCTCCTCCACATCATCAGAACATATTTTCTGTACACAGCGTCTTTTCTTCTGGGTTTCCAGAAGGACACAAGATGTCTGTGATCAAACGATCATGTTAACACCACAATCGCTTCCAGCATTGCCCACTCTCGGTAGGTTCTTCCTTTTCCACATTCTCGGCCCCCCCCCGTGGCCATCACCACCTTTTTCATGATGATATAAACGCAAACTCACAGACCTGTTCTGAAATCTACATGTTGAGAGCACGCTTTATTCAACTGACTATATCCCCTTCTATCACAACATCACATCGAGATTGCAGTTGCGAGACTCTTGCTAACTCCTCTCCAGTATCAATAACTGTTCCTGTCCATCACGAGCCTTCTTTGTGCCTTCAAGCTTATTTTAAGCATCATGGCAAACCCTCAGACGTACCCGAGAATCAAGTACTCGGCTTTGTTCTTGCGGTTCCCATTGTCCCTAGTCTAAAAATATACGAGTTTCTCTCGATTACAATGCTATTCTTTCCTCAACCACCGCGATGCCTTTGATGCTATGGTATAGCAAGTCTCATGTCCTTGTCTTTGTGCCAGATACAAGTCCTGTGTGCTCCTGTGCGTATAATAGTCGGCTAGTCCCCCAGACAACTCGATTGTATTCACTTCATACCATTCATTTCTCATCGTTCTTTTCGTGTATTTAAAGGAGATCTCGGCACAGCTTCTGGTGCTTTTTGAAATCCTCATCATCACAACAACAATCTTCTCATCACTCACTACATCAATCCCGAGTATTGCAGGCAATACTTACCATCAACTTAACCAACAACACTACCAACTCCATCACCTATCAACATGGACAGCACACTTCAATCTGAGTACGGTCATGATGACCTCTTCTCTAACTATGGGGATGATGTCTTTGACTCCATCTACCCGGATCTGGAGTCGCTTAACACCACCCCTCCCCCCACTCTCTCCCTCCCTCAGGCTCCCCAGCAGCCTCCCACACCTGTTCAGCAGGACACTTTCACCTTTGGTTCCAACATCCCCACCAACAGCTACAACACTGCTCAGCAGATGTGGGGCTCTAACAACAACAACAACAACATGGTTCCATTCTACGATGCCTTCGGGGCTGAGTATCCAATTTCGGGATACACCCAAAACTTCACAGCCCCTCAAGCCCTTCAAGCCCCTCAAGCCCAGCCGGTAGCTTCCAGCTCTCAAAACAAGCCTCGGACGCTGTCGGACAAGGTTCGCCAGGGCAAGAAAATCATCTTTAGGAGAGGCCGTGGGTATCAAAACGAGGATCCCTCCAACATCTACGAGAAGCCCCCCGCCGTTCAGGCCTGGGGCCCTCTACTCAAAAACACCAAGGTTCCGGAGCACACTTTCGAGTACTGCAAGTCCTTTGTCGAGTTGGCTCCGCCCAGCAGATTCACCCAAGATGAACTCATCATGTTCATGAAGGGCTCTGGGTGCGCCAACCCGCAGAGAAAGCTTACCCTCTGGATTCAAAACTCACCTTCTCAGGTCAACAGCCGGTACGCTATGGGCAGTAGCTCTAGCAAGTGCCGGTACAGGCACTGCCCTGGTAAGTTCACCATCTGGAAGGGCTTCCTCCGAATTGCCTTTGATGAGTTCTCGGACAAGACCGGCATCAGCCTCGATCCTTTCCACAATGCAGGCTACATGCATCTGCACTGCTTCGAGAAGATGTTCGATCTTGCCTACCTTATTCACTACGGTGCCATCCAGCATGGCTTCGTCATCAAGCCCGATGAGCGCACCTTCCCCATGGAGAGCCGAAACCCCATGTCCTTGGTTCGTGATCACCACGAGATGATCGGTGCCTACCATGAGTGGCTGCGTCAAAACCAGGCGCGCTGCGAGATGCTCTTTATGGGACAAAACGGTCTCTATGACGGCTTCCATATCCCCTCTCCACCTACTCATCAGCGGACCCTTGGGTACAAACTCACCATGTGCCACCTTTCCTGCGAAGTCTCCCATAGAGAAATCAACCGTGAGACCCGCGGCGGTGCCAACATTGGTGTTCACAAGGGTAACTTGGAGCATTTCATGCACATCAAGGCCCAGATGAAGAACATGAGGAACAACGGGAACTTCAACACGCGGCGGTCTCGGGATGCTGACGAGGAGGAGATGGAGGAGGAGGAGGAGGTGCAGGATACCATCGAGTACAACCCTAGGCCTACCAAGAGGTCTAGGAGAGGCCGCAAGGTTCCTTCTATCAACACCTCTGTTGACACTCCTCCGGTCAACCTCCCCGTCGACAACCTCGTCGTCGACAACAATCTCATCACCAACCCCCTCATCATGGATGATTTCAATTACCTCCCCGACTTCAACATGATGGGGATGGAGTTTATGGACTTCCAAAATGACTTTGCCAGCTTCCCTCTTACTAACGAGCAGCAGATCATGGTCCCTCCTCCGATTTCTCCGGTTCTCCAATCCGCTGGCCCTCGCACGCGCCTTAGAAGCCGTGAGATGTCCATCTCTCTCGTCGGCTTCCTCAACAACCATCCCAATCTCACCCCCACTCAAGCTCAGGTGATTGGTGCCCGGTTGGCTGACGAGCCATCTCACATCCAGGACAGTGTCCTCTCGGCTGTTCAGCCCGAGACGGCCAACATCCTCTTGCGAGATGGAATTTCCCCACAGGTGGAGAGCAAGATCAAGAAGCTGAACAAAAGGCAGCTGAAGGATCTGGAGACGGTGATCGAGAGGGTTGAGAAGAATGGGGACATGAAGAGAGCTGCCAGCATGTGGTAGTCCCACACTGTCTCTTACTCCATCTTCATTAACTCTTTTCTCCATTTTTTACTCAACAAAGCTCTCGTTTATCGTACTCTCTCTCCGTTGTCGTGGTAGGTTGGTTGTAGACCGTAGAAACAGACCGAAAATCAGGTAAACTAGACAAAAAAGGTATACTTATATACTGGTACTGGGAAATATATAAATAATGTTTAATTTTTAATAACTCTTGATCCAAAAAACTGCTTATGTGAATGAATGCTTCCACCAATCGTGCTGCTGCGCCATCTTCCAGACTTGCAGCTTTTGTTGTTGTTGTTGCCCTTGTGATATGTACCTCGGTGGTGGTAAAATATAGTGTACTACCTACCTACTCTTACCCACCTGCAGCCAATGTTACCCGAGATAAAGTCAGGCACACACCAAGCTGCATATTGGTGGTCCCTGGTTTCATGTGAAGCCAAGGGTGTACAGACTCCAAGATGCACACACCAACCACCTCGTGAGTTTGATATGCCGTGACCTTCCCCGCAACCACTCAACGACCAACCGTTGTAAAGTATCTGAACTCGCGAGTGCGCTCAGTCAGATATGGCGAGGAAACACAGATTCGAGGATGTTGAACAAGTCTGAATGAATCGTCTAGTATCTGTCAGGACGAATCGGAGATCCCACTGCTTGATCCATCCTAATCGACCCCCCCCCCATGTTTTTACACTATAGATAATGCACCAGACATGTTGAACAACTCTCGACAGCCGCATCACGCTATCGAATGTTGCCTTGGCCGGTGAGAGCGAGAGGCCCCTGATGAGTCGGGAGGACGCATATTGTCGCCACGGTTTGCTTGGGTGAGAGGTTGACAAACTCGGTCACATGCAGACTAGCAGGCCAAGGTGTAAAAATGTGTGTATGTATGTACATACATTATAATGTCGTGACGTTTTGCTGCAGAGGACCCGCCTTGCATCGGGAATGCAGTCCCCCAACTTCGGCACACTCTCCCACCAACGGCATCCCCGAAGTCAACCCCCATAATACCCCGGGCCTTCCATCCCAACGTCACAACCGATCCAGGGGGGGGGGGGGGGGGGGGGGGGGGGGGGGGGGGGGGGGGGGGGGGGGGGGGGGGGGGGGGGGGGGGGGGGGGGGGGCCG